>VYYI01003265.1:0-12616 GCA_021029175.1 Bilobella aurantiaca
ACCGAAAGTAAGCGGAAAGGCTGCGAAGAAGGCGGGGAAGGCGCAGAAGAACATTTCGAAGGGAGACAAGAAGAAGAGGAAGCAGAAGCGGAAGGAGTCCTACGCCATCTACATCTACAAGGTCCTCAAGCAGGTCCACCCTGACACAGGCGTCTCTTCCAAGGCCATGTCCATCATGAACTCATTCGTCAACGACATCTTCGAGCGTATCGCTGCCGAGGCCTCTCGTCTCTCCCACTACAACAAAAGGACCACCATCACGTCCCGGGAGATCCAGACGGCTGTCAGGCTCCTCCTTCCAGGAGAACTCGCCAAGCACGCGGTGTCTGAAGGGACCAAGGCTGTCACCAAGTACACTTCCTCCAAATAAGCCCCCAATCGTCTTCAAATTATTAACCAACGGCCCTTTTAAGGGCCACCCACAATTTACAAAGAGCAAAAACCATTTAAAAACGTATAAATGTTTCAATTTCAAATTTTTGAACTTTAAACGTTATTATTTTCAGTATGTTTGACGTTTTATAAGTTAAATTCATACTCATTTTTTGTAATTAAAAACATGGAAGTAACACGGTAGTCAAATAATTGTTTCAGACCTTGAAGTGCTTAGTTTGCTCAACTTGGCACTTTTAGTTTTCCTTTAATTCAAAATCGAGTGGCGCGTGAGTGGCTTCGTGTCGGACTCAAAATTTTCTGTTTGTATAAATAAAGTTAAAAAAATAGAAAGTGATAGTCAATTAATTGGGCAATCAATTAGCCCTCTTCAGTCGCACTAGTACTTTAGATTAGAACTGCTGTAGACATCCTACATCATCCAACTATATCTGGTAATGCATCAATGACTGTTCGGTAATATAGACTAATTAATCATCATTGGGATCCGGTTTCAGTTAATTAGTAAATCTCATCTTTCATCTTAAGTTCAATTGTTGGAACTAAAGTTAATGTTTGCTTTATCAAAGGGTCCGTGACGAGGCACCCAAAGAATGTGTTCTCGTGGGATATCCTATTTGAGGGCCACATCATGGCGGCGGGACGTGTCCACAGTTCGTCTGAACGCGACTTTTGGCCTCACGCTTCCACGTCAACTCCATTTGGGTTTTCCACGAAGCGCTGAAGCCAAAGAAGAGGCCACCGCTGCGTCCGAAGATTTCTTGGAAGCGGAGAAGCCCAAGGAGCTCACCGAAGAAGAGGTGCTGAAAATGCGAAACAAGTCACGCTTAAAACCACATCACCAGCTCAAAGTCAATGACCTTATGCCCTCGAGCACTGAGTCAGAAGTTTGGTACGATCGAACAGTAAAGTTCAGGCGGAAGTTCTATGCCAAGTTTGGAGAGGCCAGTGGCATAAATCCAGGAATCCAGTGGCCCACACATGAAGATCTCAAGAATAGGCTGGAGTATGAAGATGTTGCGTATCCGTTCACTCTCCAGGAAATGATGGCCAATGCCAAGGAAAAGCGGAGGCTAGAACAAGAATATTTTGATAACAGGTATTGCATCCTTCGGAGAAACTTTTGTATAAATTGCAATCCTAACCTGTTCTAAACTATCCTTTAGAAAACTATGAACTTAAATTTTGCTAATATTTTTAACGTCATCCTTTTCTCCACTTCTCTCTAATACTTTGCAATAACTTAAAAGTTAATTCTCCTCTAATTGAAACATTGTTTCTGTACCCATTTAGGACCAAAGAAATCGAGAGCAAAGCAGCTCTCATTGAGAAACAAATCCAAGAAGTTCATGACAAGAAGGCTCTGAAGGAGAGGGAGATCCTTAAGGCTCAGGTATGATGTTTTACCTGAAATAATTTAGAGTTAATAATATTTATTTTAAAAATTGTAGTCTAAAATTTGAGGTTAGATATTCTGCTTAACCTTAATTGAGAACAGCAGAACTGTGCGATACTGCGATGGATGGTTATAAACTTTTTTCTGTTTAGCAACGGAAGGAAAAGATGATGGAAGAAGTGAAGCGTCACTTTGGATACACTGTGGATCCCAAGGATGAGCGTTTCAAGGCGCTGCTGGAAAAGAAGGAGAAGGAAGAGAAGAAGCGATCGAAAGAGGCCAAGAAGCTGGAGAAGGAGAAGCAAATGCTGGAACAGCTCCAGAAGAAGTCATCAGCCGTTGTGGAAGCCGATAAGAAATCGAAGCCAGGAGCCGATAAGAAAGCTAAAAAGAAAGACGAAGAGCCTGCTGAAGATGCTTAGCTCTCCAAAAAGACGATTGTTAATTGAATTGTTTACTTTAATTTGGGTTTATAAATATCGAGAATCCATAGTTTGTAAATTTTAATTACAATAAATTTAGTTGGAAATCATCAGTTTCTTGTTTATAATTTATGTAAGAAATTCAAATAGTAATTGCAAATGCGTATCGATTTTTACTCCTTCCTGTGCTTTTTTTAGTGATTCAAATTTTGTCGGGTGCTGTGAGTAGCTTTTAGAAAGACAGGCGCCGAGCCAGCTGAGGTAAGGTTCCCTTTAAATTACAGTGAATTGAACACGTGAAAATCTAGAGTTAGACATTAATTAAGTTTAGTACTTTTACTTTTGCCGTTTAATTAATCGAACTAGGTTTAAGGGTCAAACACCGTGTCCCTTGAAGACCTTGCAAATAGGTGTCAGTTACAAAATAGAAGACTTTGTTCTCATAAGGTCAAGGGTCATGTGAAAATCGGATATAGGCGGAACGCGGAAGCCGGGCCGGAAGTTCACGACCTTCGTCTGTCACACCTCTAGTCCGTCAGTCAAGTATCCGATCTATGTCAAAGGTGAAGGTCACATGTCATAGACTCGTAGTTTGACGATTGTCATAAACACAGGCACACCACTGTTAATTGTCACCTAAATACCCGTAAGTGTAACAAAAGTAATGATTGATGATTCGGCATTCGATTGTTGTCATCATGGTTGATTTGGTTTGGCTTGATTTTAGGATAAGTTTTTTACATGGCCACTTCATCTCGGACACGATTGGTGCTGGCACGTCTCGATAAATTATGGGCTTATCACAAGCGTCCTTGTACTTCATCAATGGTAATGAACATGTCATAAATTATGTTTTTTATTATATAGAATATACGGTTTGACATGACACGCATGGGGCATGGACTGTCAGCTGTCAAAGTTATTTAGACACATTATTTATTTGAATATTTGATGGTATGAGATTTGACATTATTCTCACACTATATTTCACGTGTGAAACTGTCAACAAATTGAGCTTAACTTAAGAAAGTTTCTTGTATGTATGATATTTTGACTACTTGACGTATGAATTTCGGTATAAAAGCAGTCGTTTTGATTATTTTCCAAGTTGCACGCAATAGATTTTGTCTAAACGTATTTGAAAACGCTTTAGGACTACTTGAAGCGACGTCACGCCTCTTCACTGAGCGGCCTTCTGCCTGGAATCATGGACAACGGTGCTATGTCAATCGCTCCACACTTGTCATCCCTGGCCCTGGACAAGGCTGAGGCAGAGACAGGAAGTGATATTAACCTGGCAAATATAGAGGCTCACAAACTCTGCGAGGACGATTTACATGACTTTGTCACAGAGATTAAAAAGGTAAGCAAAATGTAGTTAGAGTTAGGAATGTTTTTTTTAAAATATGTTCAAACAGTGTTTTGATTTTGCCTTGGTCCTTATTAGGAATTAAGTGGGAGAAACTCAGAGCTGTGCAACGTAGCTGGCTACTATTTTGATGGCCAAGGCAAAGCTCTCCGTCCCGTGATCTCAGTTCTGATGGCACGTGCTATCAACACACATTTACATGGAAATAGGTATGAATCCTAGTAAATTTAATGAACTTGGACTGAAATGAACTCAATCAAATTGCTCAATTTTAAGCGTTTTTAACTTTTTAAAATCAGTCTGTTAATAAATATTATAATTTTATTTTAATATTTAAAAAATCGTTGAGATGACTGTAAATCTCAATCAACAACGTACGTATTTTAAATCTCGGATTTACATTTTACTATCAAACAAAAGAAGGCTCCAATTTGTTGCCAATTTCTAATCAATCGTGATTGTCTAACGCGTTTGATAATGATAATTGATTGGTTTTTAAAACAATTTTTTTGAAAATTAGAAATCATCCGTTATACTGTTGTTGCTGTTTTACAGCTTCAACCTTGCTATAGTCTGTTGCAAAGAAAGTTGATTTTGTTCTAAATATTTTCCAGCGTTGTTGTTCTAATTCAGCAAACGATTTTTGTTTGAACAGTTTCCTTCTTCCTGCCCAGAAGCAGTTGGCCTTAGTTTCTGAGATGATTCATACGGCGACATTGGTCCATGACGACGTCATTGACACCTCGGCTACCAGAAGGGGAAAGCCAAGTGTCAACGCCCTCTTTGGCCAGAAGAAGGCCATCATCGGCGGAGACTACATTCTGGCCAAGGCTGGTGCCATGGTGGCTCGGCTCAACAATGACGAAGTGACGCAGATCCTAGCCACGGTCCTTGGTGACCTTGTCCAAGGAGAGTTTATGCAAATGGGTTCGAGTGAGGGGGAAGGAGGGCATGACAGGTTCGGACACTACATTGCCAAGACTTTCAACAAGACAGCGTCACTAATGGCCTACAGCTGCAAGGGCGTCGCCATTCTGGGTGGGGCTGACGAATCGCTGGCAGAAATGGCCTTTCAGTACGGAAAGCACGTGGGCATTGCCTTTCAGCTCATCGATGACTTGCTCGACTTTGTATCCTCTACAGCCACAATGGGCAAGCCAACCGCGGCGGATTTGCAGTTGGGCTTGGCCACGGCTCCAGTGCTTTTCGCAGCTCAAACGGTGAGTTTGAATTCTGTTTGGTGACAGTATTTTTTTTGCTGATACTATTTAGCATTCAGCGCTGCGCTCACAGTGTTCAAAAATAATACGAGTTAAAACTATTACTTGTGCCCTCGGATCATGTCATAGGTGTAGGCAGCTTTTCATCAGCTGGGCAACCCAGTTGGGCACCACGCCGCTGCTATCATATGTATATTGATTTAATTTAATTTCATATAACTTTTAATGTTTATTGAATAATGAGTTGTCCATATGTGCTGAAAAGCTGCCTACACCTATGACATGAGCCGAGGGCACAAGTAATACATCGAAAAGTGAAAAATTTTAACTGTTTCACAGCATCCGGAGCTGGAGGCGCTGATTGAGCGTCGCTTCAGCGGCGAAGGAGACGTTGAGCGTGCCCTAGACTACGTCCATGCCTCAGATGGTCTGGAACAGACCAAGTTCCTCGCTCAAAAGTATTGTTTAGAAGCAGTGAGCTACGCCACCATGCTACGAGACACCAATTATCAAAAGGCTCTCATAACCATCACCGACAAGGTGAGCAAACTGTATATAATATATTTTGTATTAAAATTAAAGTTACACAGCGTTGTTCTTAAAAAGGTTCTAAAATTCGTTTTACATTTTAAAGTTTGTGTGGATAAATTTTGGGAGAACCTTTGTTATGGAATGCAGATGCTGATTCTTTATCTTTGGATCTTGGAGATGCAGTGGCGCTTTTGGTTTTTGTTTTACTTCAAATGTAATCGCTGATTCGCTGTTTTGGTTTTGTTTTTAGGTGCTGAACCGGTCCAAATAATTTAGTCAGTTTTCCAACTACGTCAATAACAATTTACGCTTTACAAATGTTCGTCGAGAGAGAAGTTGCCGCATGAGCGTAGTCTACTTATTGTTTCCTTTGTGAAGAGAGTCCTATTTAGTCTTCACAAACGTTACCAAAAATATCCTTCCGTTGATTGAGAGGATGTATTAGTCGTATTTCTAAATAAAAAATATATTCGAGCATTCAAACTTTTTTTTAAACGATATTTTAAGGCACTTTAAAAAAACCCTAAGTTGGATTATCTATGGAAGTGTTTGATGGTGTTTTGGCGAAAAAACACCGTGGAAACTTTTTGCGGCGTCCTTCACCCTCCAAGGCAAGACACTCTTTCACTGCCCAGAGAATCACGGCGCCAGCTGCAATTGCTCCCCCCACTAAATTTTGAAATAAGTTTTTGAAATTCCAACATTTAGAAATTTTAATATTTCAACCTTTTAAAATCAATTCGTAAAACTATACCTCCAACTAACATGTTTGGCTTCCAGCGATTCCAATATAACTCGAAGAGAAATATTGTGGGTATCTCACAGACGAATCGAACTGCGCCAAGGGTCGGTATCGTTTGGAACTAATTGCATTAAAGCAAGTTGGCTTCGAAGGTCAAATCCCTAAAGGTCAAAGGTCAAAGTACCTTGTGGGCATACTGCCAAAGGGATTCGCCCACCAGGGACGTTATGGCTAGTCCCCCGAACACACTCACTTCGATTCCAATTGGAACTGCAAATTTGGCGCGATTTGAGAACATGAACATTGCAGCCATCAAAAAGCCCGTGACACCCAAAACAAGCTGCGTGATGGACCAGTGAACGTAGCGCAGAAAGCGCAAAATAAATTGATTTAGCGCAATTGACGCCATTGCGGCGAGGGCCAGCGCCAGACCAGCCTGCGATGAAATTTAAAAAGAAAATAATCCGAAGTATAGTTTTAACAATATTTTCAAAATTTCTAAAATTAAAGTGTTTGAGGAAATTGGGTAGTTTCCACTCACGCTCCTCCTCTCAGGCATTAAAACGAGTCCTGCTCCGCTTGGCTCTGCGAGTACAACGAATCCGAAGGCTACTTGAATAAAAAACTTAGTTTGCGCCTGCGCAAATTAAAATTGTCGCAGGGACATTACCAATTACCGGAGCCAAAGAGAGGCATACGAGAAAGTAGCTGTAAAAGTGTTTAGCTTCAATTTTACGAATTGCGTCGTTTTGGAAAACAAATGACGTACGTCACTCACTCTATCGGCCGTTTTCGGCACAGCATGGCGCCGATGGCACCGCATATGGGTGCTGTTAGAATAATGATGGCAGCGTCTCCGGGGACCATGAAGTGCATTGCATAGTACTCGCACACAAGGCCAACGACGGTGCACAGAGCACGAGCCTGAAAAAAATGTTCGCCTACATATGTTGAAAGATTTCGAAATTTTCCAATTGTCAACATTCCCGGTCGAGTCGTGCGCAGTAATCATCACAAACTAGTGCTAAGAATTCATAAATAGTTGTCAAATTGCCGCTTTTCCCATATACCGCATACCGTTAGACACGTCAATAAATTTATTGGCGCGATCGCACTTCTGCGTCATTTTTTTTGTTTGACGCATCTTTTGAAAGAGTCTTACCGAACACATTGCGCCTCGCTTATAGTTGACATACTGCTCATCTCCGACCAATCTTCCCCAAATTCTAAAACGCCGTGACGAAATGCTGCGATAGAAGAGAAACGGCGGAATGGCCGTCAAAAAAATACCTGACAGGAATGCAAAAGGTCAAAGGTCAGCTGCGAAAAAATGTCGACACCGTGATTTGTACCCATGTACTGGTAAAAGAGGATGAGTTCCACCGAGCGCTCGAACGAGTACTCAAGAATCCGAACGATTCCGACCGAGATACCGAGGAAGATCGACGCGGCGGTTGCCATGATGAGGCCAAGGAATAGCTCCGCCTTCTTGGGCGGTACATCCGGTTGCATCGGTTCGTTTGGATATGGAATGAAGGCGGGGTCGTCAACGGCGGGTGGAGCACGCATCTTGCACCACCCACAGCACCACCAATCCACTTTTTTGCGGCGGGGAAAACCGCTGGAAGGAATAGGTCGTGCTTCGGTTCTAACAATTCCACTGCCACTGCTCGGCGACCGCCGCCGCGCTCTGTTGACCTTGTAGTGCAGCGCCTCGTTGACCATGCTTCCGTGCATTCGGTGTAGAATTGAGCTCCAGAGCAAAGCACGGTCAATTTCAACGCGCCCACGGCGCACCCTCCGTGGATCTTGCCGATTGACACCTTCCGCACGGCGCTCTACCTCTGTTGAGGCTGTGGGATATTTGGAAAGTTCCATTTCTGATCAATCAATTAAAAACAAAGGTAAAAGCTCGTTTTTTTTTGTAAATCTAAAAAGTTGCAGATCTTATTATTTTGAAACTATTTTGTTTATATCTATCAAGGTTTTTTGAACGTCGTCGCTATGAGCGACGCCGTTGTTTGCCTTTATAAGGTTATCCTACTCCCATCTAAATAACACTACGGTAATTTAGTAAAAGATACGGGACGTTTTGTTTTCATATTATGAAGCTTGTTTAAAACACCTTGATATCTATTAGCTACCATAATATTTTAAGAAGCTTTTATTATTAAGATTTATTATTTTATTACTTTATATTTATTTTATGGAAGTTGAAGATATTATGCTACCAATACTTTTATAATAAAAATAATGCCAATCAAGCCCGTTCTATCCGAAAACTCTTACATTTAGTATGAGAAGAGGATTTTAGTGTTTATTAATTTCCGGATCCGTCTGTCCCTGGACGCACTTCTGTGCGTTGCGCACGCACTCACAGAGCCCCCACTGGATAATTTAAAATACGACCATTACTATGAAGAATTGCAACTCGATTCTCTAGTAAATTTGAACCAGTCTCAACAAAACCGCTTTTCCAAATAGATTGGCAAATGAAAAAGTACAATGTCAACATTTTTCCAATGCGTCATCATTTTTATTCACAAGATTTTTTTTTCATATCACATGTATTGTGTGAGTAATCATTTCATACTAGCTAAACACCTTCGTCATGAGACCGGAGGATTTCATTTATTTTCGGATCCTCCTGTGCTAGGACGGGCTTAGCTTAATTTAAAAAAAAATGAAAATAATTTTTAATTTGAAGTGCAGTCACAGCTTTCAAGTGCGCACGCACAGAGTGCACATAGAATAACGAATAGTACGGCCATAAAAATACGACAATTACAGTGGCGAATGAAATAGTAATTTTGGACAGTGGTGGTAGGCTTAGGCTATGCTGTTCAGCAGACCGTTAGTTTCACCTTGAGGTCATGATCAAATGCATTCAAAGGTCATAGCTTGCTCATGCGTGCTGCGATCACAACGCATTTGAAACTATATCGCTATATTATAAAAGCACCAACCTACACACAAACAAATTTATTATGCATGTCTTCATAATTGAGTATTCCTAACAGACTCATGTTCGGATAGCCAAACAAGCCCGGCCTAGGACAGTAGAATTTCTTACAGGATGTGATTTCAAAATATTACTGGTATTCTATTTAATAAACCCGACATTGGAATGCGTAAGCGATGTGAGATGAGGGCAGTTTGTATGAAATTGAAAATTAAATTCTACTTATGCCTAGCCGAACAGAACCAAGCCCTTTCTAGCACAGGAGAACCCACAAATTAAAAGCAAAAGTCTCCCGTCCGAGGGTGGGCTTGTTTAGCTAGTTATAACAAAATACTATATAAGAGAACTTAACATTGTACAACATATAAATGACACCAGGCAGTATACGTTTGAAAAGCAATTAGTCTTATTCAATGTGTGTTAACAACTTTTTAATGATGGATCTACTGTGTAGTAAACTTAAAGTTTCCCTTTCAGCCTTGAGTCATTTGTGGAAGCTATGAGGAATGACAAGTTTGGCTAACTTGAGTTTGAAGTTATTTAGACGTGAGCTTGATTGGGAATCTATAAAATTCTTGTAACTAAAATCAACTGTAGCAATTGTATTAACACTAAAGTTTACGCAAGTTTACCTACAAAAAGGCAAAGTTTAGGTCCACGTCAAAAATGAAAATTTAGCATGTAAATCGGTAAACTTTAGAAAGCAATTGTTCCGAATACAAAATACCAAGGTTGGTAAAGCGCCGTTCGTCTTAGCGACGACGGCGTTGTTTGTCTAGTAAGGTTGTCCCACTCCACCCAAAATGCATTGCGAAAAATTGTCAGAAGATTTGGGACGTAATTGTTTATTTGAAATTAAAAAAAAAATCAGCATTTCTCATAATTTCGTCTTTGCTAATTTAAAAATTAGAATTATTCCTAAACTAATTAGGTAGTTTAAAAATTAACTCAAATTTTAAAATGGAAATTCGCTGCGTAGTCTAGCAAATGGATGACAGAATTCAAGGAATATACCATAGGTATTCTACACGCGTTTCCGCATGATGGGGTTAGGTTAACCTAACCTAACACATGGGGCCAAAGCCAACGGAAAGTAAGCGTTGATTCTGGGTGTCACGTGACGTCACGACCTATGTCCTCACTTTCGTGAAGAAGTTTGCAAATGCGACACTTCCAAATTAAATTATTAATACTATCTAACGAATTCAATGGTATCACAAAATGAACAATGCATCTAAACATGTAGCAGAAGAGCATGAGACTGTTAGTTTTGAAACTGACGAGGAAACGACAGAGAAAACTGACAAGTTGAAAATGTTGGAAGTACTGGATTTTTTTTAGATGGATTTAAGTTGTCTTTCGGTCAATTCATCTTTTTTTGATTTTGTTAAAGGTTGCAGAAATTAATCATTTTGATAGCAGTTAAATTTAATTGGATTAAATTTAAGCAAAAATTAAAAAAAAATCGGAAATTGATTGGGCAAATTTTCCACAAGGCAACTGCCAGCGACTAAATTCCAAAGTAACGTCCCTTTTCTGACAATTTATTTGCATTGATTTTGCCGGAGTCGGACGACCTTATTAGAAGCTTTGTTTACCGGCCTTGCAAAATACAAATATACCGCCGCGCGTCCCGGTAGAACCTGCACAGTCAATTTTAAATCCCATAACGACCTCGCAAAATTGTTGGAAATATGAAGTGAAATTCAATGCAAGAAATGGAGTTGAAATCTGCTAAAGCAATTGAATTTTAGCCGTTTCAAAATAATGCTACTAATTTCCCTACATGGTTTTGAATTTAAACAGATTGCTGAATTATTGACTGTGCAGGTTCTACTGGGACGCGCGGTATAATAAAACTCTAAATCTAAAAATCTACTATAATGAAGTTTCGCTGTAAAAATAAAAGCCATCACGTAACTCAAAGCATCTCAAGCTTGTGTGTCCGCTAAACAGTAACAACAGTATTTAGTTTTTTTTATTAACAGTATTGCGTAGGCTAGTGTTGATATGTCTAGAGATAAGTTAAAATAAACCATTGTACTAAGACTTTACTCAATTGCTAGGTACCCTTTTGGTTAAGTTCTACTTTTATATGAAAAGCCAAATCAGCCCATTCTAGAACATGAGGATTCAAATTTAAATTTCTAGGTCCTACTGTTCTAGTTTTTTAATACATTAACTTTTCATTGAATATTTAAACTAGTTTGTCAATGACGAGTTTGCTGAACAAGAACATGGAGATTGTTTTGAGAATTAAAAATATATTAATACATTTCTATTAGTAATAAATAAGTTAATAAGTAGTAACTAATAATAATAATTTTTTTACCCTCTGTATCGTGTTCAGCATTGCATGAATTAGTCTATAACAAAAAGTAAAAGAATGATCGCACGCTCCAAATATATCAAGGCGAGCATAGATGGGACTCTTCACTCTTGAGCAAAGTGAAACACACGATTATTTCAACAGTAAATGAAACGTCTCTTAGGAAATGACTGCAAGGCTGTTGTGGTAGGTTACATAATATCTTTTATTTAGGTTTTAACAGTTCAAGACTTCAAAATGAAACCGTTAGTTTCACTTTGGCTGATTTTGAACAAAGCTTAAATTAATTCCTAGCCTACGAGATACGCTTAGCAAATTTTGGGAATCTTTGAAGGTTATGACTGAATGTTATGCTATCATTTCATTATTTTATCATATTATTTTGTTTAGAATAGGCTTTGCTATAAGGCATGGAATAGGGTTAGGGAAACATAGGGTTTCATAACATTTCCCAATCATTTCACTTGAAAATTCCAACGCCAAAAAGACCTTGAAAATTTTCAATTCGCTCTTTTCCAATATCAAAAATAAATTTCGTTTCATAACTACTGTCGTCCTTGAAACTGTATTACAGAACACATCGTTGCCTTTTGATAAATATTCTTAAATGCATAGAACATTAAACACTAAACTATTTCTAAGCTTTTTTTTATTGAAGACAATCTTGAGTCGATTAATGATGAATCACTTGAAGTTGCTTCTTGCTTGTGCTTATTAGCACTTAATTATACTAGATCAAATGAAACTGAAACCATACCAAAACCTCTGTAATTTTCTGAATTCTCAAAACTTAAACAAAAAAAAATCTAAATTCTATGGTATATTCATTTTTCTCATTTTTGAATTTGATTGGAAGAAATTTCCAAGACCTAGACCATATTTTTTAATTTAGAAATTGAGATGAAATGAAATGTTTTCACAAAAATAGCTTAAATCCACGTAGAGCTCTCCAAACAAACAGTTGCGTAAAGTTAACTTGCATAATACCTCGTAACCCTCTAGCGTCACGGTTTCTATAAATTGGAAAAAGCATTCTTGGTAAAAAATAGTTTTTCCTTTTCAACTGTAGGAATTTCTTTCATTTCTAAATTCAAAGTAAAACACAATCTGCACAATTATGCAGTTAAGCTCACTTCTAGTCTTTTGCTTGATTTCCATTGCCTCGGTACATTGCGATGACGTTATGCCAGTAGTAACGTTTGCAAGTACCTGCAACAGCAGTACTTTCTATCTCAACATCTTCAGCCAGGCC
>VYYI01003266.1:0-12614 GCA_021029175.1 Bilobella aurantiaca
GACTCCGTTCGAAGCAGAAGAAAAGTACTTGGAGGGGCCTGCGAGCCTCATTGTCGACTACATGAGTCAAGTGGGCTATGCCTGCCTCTCGGGCCGAACGCACAGAGATCTGGTACAAAAAGTTTCCGACGATCTGGGAATCGGGAGTTACGTTATGTTCGAGGCCAAGGACGAGAACGGCGTAGCCATTTATCACACGGATGTCATGATGTGCATCGCCGACAGGTACGCCTTGGTGTGTATTGACGCTATCGGTGACATTGGCGAACGTGACCTTGTCGTAGCGACACTGGAAGCCACCGGAAAAGAAGTTATTGGAATTACGTACGAACAGTTGCGCTCTTTCGTGGGAAATTCGATCCAGCTCAAGAACTCTGACGGAGAAACGTTTTTGGTAATGTCGACAGGTGCATTCAAGTCTCTCAATGAAGGGCAGCGAGCCAAATTAGAGTCATACAATCAAATTCTCCACTCCGATTTGTCCACGATTGAGGAAATCGGCGGAGGGAGCGCTCAATGTATTATGGCCAAAGTCTACTTGAATCGAAAGAAACAACATTGAGCACTTTGGGGGGCAATTCTTTCATGAATTCTACAATATCATCAATTCAGCACAGTTTTTTAAAAATG
Source organism: Bilobella aurantiaca (assembly GCA_021029175.1). Taxonomy (NCBI): domain Eukaryota; kingdom Metazoa; phylum Arthropoda; class Collembola; order Poduromorpha; family Neanuridae; genus Bilobella; species Bilobella aurantiaca. The sequence goes on from VYYI01003266.1 coordinate 631, forward strand.
ATTTTATACAATTCTCAAATTGATCTTTCACTCTTCAAACTCGTAGCTTCAAATAAAAAATATTAGCAGTCTTAGCAGTTTATTTTATAGGTACGTTTAGAATCTGTAATCTAACTTACAATAAAAAAAAACACATAAATTGTCGGAAATCAGAACTCTTTTCTTTGATGGATTTCTTCAGTATTTTTTTTTCAATAATCATTGATGCTATTGATTTAGTATCATTAACTTGAATGAAAGCCATTTGTTATATCAAAATAGCCAAAAGCGCAGGAAGTGGTAGTTTCTGGTATAACTTATTGCATAAGCGCTGATGAAGTGGCTGTGAGCTTGAGCAATTGTGCGTGACGGAAGTTGCAAAATGTCATCAGAGGTTCATTATGGTTCATTCTGTTAGCAAAGATAATTTGTAAAATTAATTTAGTGTTTTCTGCTTATAGTGGGTAATTTCTTTTTATAACCAGTTTCAATGGCTATGCTTTCGAAAAAATTTTGACCTCTGCCACTCAAATCTAATCTTAACATGTTCAGTAGGTCAGGTCATCAATTTATTATTTTTCAAGCACATGCACTAGCAAGTTTATGAGTTATTTACTTTATATTTTTAAATTACAAGCATCAGAGACGCAATATGCGTCTAATCATTTTAATTCAAAATATTGTTGTCCTACTTTTTAACCCCATAACCTGCAACTGATTCAAGGAAGCTAATCCAGAAAATAATCCTAAACAACTTATTTGTTATTTTCTTCGTTTTAAAAAGAACATTGACAATCTCCCTTTCCTTATTCCGGTTTAAAGTTTAAGTAAATTTTAAGCTGACGTAGTGCAAAGTCTTCATTATAAAATGTATGAATTGCTTTCAAGACAACATTACATATTTGAAAAAATGGGACTCAACGGCTGCGGCTCAAGGTCTGCGACTCTTTCATAATATGAAACAGGAAAGCAAAATAAACGCTTATCAATCCTAACCTTTGAATCATTTTTAACGACAAATCGCTAATTTTTTTGCAAACCATACAAATACGACCGATAAAAGTACTACATGCGCTGACCATTCTAATTTAAATAAAAAAAATGTTATCATTCATAAACATTCAGTCATTAAAAAAAAATCCCATTTTCGAGTAAAATATTTATTTGTAATGTATTTCACACTAACAAAAATATTAATTAACCGGATTTTTCAACTTGAAGGAGCTGCTCCTGCCACTTTCCAAAAAAAGTTTCTTTGAGCCGGGAGAAGGATGGACGCGATGCAGGATTCTTGAACCAGCATTCCAGCATCAAGTCGTAACTAGAACGTAACAATGATTTTCTGCTATTTCTTAAACCTTAAAAATGCTTGATTTGATTTGTGAAAATACATTTCTGCGGGAGCGTGACTTGGTGGACCCATTCGATAATTGTTAATTTCCAGCTCATGTAGGAAAGATGGCGTCCAGCCGGGCTAATTGCATATAAAATTATTAATATATTGAAAACGATTTTAGAAAGCAATTTCGGTCTAACCACTCCTGGGTATGGTAGCTCTGCCAAGCTGAATACTTCCCATAACGTGATACCAAATGTCCAAACGTCTGACTCAATTGAAAAGACTAGGGATCGCAGCGATTCTAGGCTCATCCACCTCCATGGTAACTCTTCATTTCGATTAGATTTTAAGTAATCAGTTTTATAGTAAAGTTGGCGCGAAAGGCCAAAATCAGCGATTTTGGCGGTGCCATCTTCTGTGAGTAGTACGTTACGCGTGGCCAAGTCCGAATGGATCACCTTTCAATCCGCATATTTTCAAAAATATCGAATATACATTTTTTAATTTATTTAATATTTTTACCTTCCGCTTTGATATATGTTCCATTCCGTAGGCAATTTGATACGACCATTTAAATAAATCTACCAATGTTAATGCCTTTTTAGGGATGATAAATGAAGAAGGAATGGGATCATTTTGTCTGAAAGAAAAATATTCAAATTTTCAAAAACTTCATAAAATGATAAATTTATAATAAATATTTGGAACTTCCAAATCTACCTAATTCTTTCTGTCTAATATTTGCAATAGCTTCGCACCATTCAAGTTACTATTGTAAATTTTTGACAGCCCTATTTATCTAATAATTATTTAAAATAAGCTTGATTCTCATTCTCATCGAGATTCTCATCGATCTCACATGATAGCTATCACATAGTTTGATGAAGGAAGCGATGGTAAAGGCATCGCCTTTTGAGATCCGTCTTGAAAGTTAGACCGCTGAGCCTTTAAATATTTTTCAAGGCTACCTAGGGCGCAGTATTCGGAGGCCACGTAAATTGTACCTAGATAATCAGAATTTACAAAACGTAGTTAAAGATAAATGTCGTTATTTTATTTTTAAAAAACGGGTTGGATTTCAACGAAGGGGCCAGCTTTTGGAGTGAAAATTTCTAAGTCCCGACTCCCGAGTGATTTTTCATTCCCTCATAAGCTCAAAGTCAATGTTGACCTATACAAAAGTTGTTCAAAATGAAAAACTGAATAACTTTTCCTAAATTTTTTTTTTTCTAATTTCACTCCAAAAGCTTCCCTTCGTTGAAATCCAACCCGAAAAACGTGCTAACCGTGCTCGATTTTTGCAGTATAGGCTCCAAGTAAGTTCACAATATGGTCGTGCTTCCCGACGTAGGCCATAATTTTGATTTCAGACAAGAGATTCTTGAGTTCAATGATTGAACCATTCGAATTAAGTGTTTTAAAGGCAACTTCGTCCGCGAGACCCTGAATACTTCCTTTGTACACAATTCCATAATTGCCTTGTCCCAGTATGCAGTTCTCATCTGCACGAAGACCGTCATTAATTAGGTTACAACAATGCATGAATACAGTAGTATGCAAAATGCACTTACAAATAATGCTTGCTTACCAATTGCAAATGCCTGTTTGTCCAGCTCATATTTTTTATCATATGGGAAACGCAGTGCAAATATAAATGACTTTTCTGGAGGTTTTTCCAGCGTTTCAAGTGTGAGATCTCCAGAAGGTGAAGTGTCGTTCTCCAAGTTTTCATAGCCCGAGGCTACTCCGTTTCGAAATTCTGAAGCCATTTCCTTTGCTGCCTTTGACGGAGCATTCTAAAAAAAATTTATGTCGCATCCTTATAATACATCTTGAAAAAGAATTAAGTTAAATATTTAACCTTTGAGTTACGCAAACGCCAAACAAGAAAACCCGTTACCGCCAAAACGGCCACAATTACGGTTACAAGAGCCAGTGTAGTGGAATCATAGCCGCTTTTACTTTTTGGAAGTAATTGATTTCCATTTTCTGGATTTACTGATTCCAGCTCTAACCGAAAAAAAAATCAGTAATTTATCGTAAACTAGTAATTTAATTAATTTAGTTAATTAGAGATTGCTTATTCGAAATATGACGACAATGCTAAAAAAAATGTTTTATGGCTAACATTTGTTGTGGAGGTTTATGTTGAAAGTTATGTATTGAAATGTTATTCTTTGTATTAAATTGTTAACTAGTTAAAGATGGCGAACAATGAAGGAAAGAGATTGCGTTACCTTCTACTTTCGGAACATAAGTGTGAAAGTTTCCAGTAGAGCTGTCGAAACGTTTCCACCAACCATAATTTCCCTCCGCTCCAACTGGGCCACTTGGGCCACCGCTGGCACGACTTCGATCGTTGACGTCCGTTTTCCAAGGCTCGTCAAAAGCTTCAAACATGTCCACCAGAAAATGATGCTTTTCTGCCCAGGAATCCATTCGATTCCAAAATTCGATCATGTTGGTTAAATTATTTATTGCCCCATTTCTGCTCACTCCCCAACTGGCCCAACCCCCTTGAGCCACTACTGTCACATTTGGGTTGACACTTTTCAAAATATCCAGAATTTTTAGAAATGTTGCTCCATATTGAGACACGACATCTTCCATTGGTTCGTCCACCAAGAACGGAGGGGGCGGATTCGAACAAATTATAAAATCGACACGCTCTATCAAATTCCGAAAAATGGCTTCCAGTTCAGTGGTTTTGAATTGAGCGTAAGTGTAGTTGGAAGGGAGGCTATGTAGGTTGTTACTGAAAAATGATATTTAGACTTGAAATTAAATTATTTAAAATTGGAAGGTAACTTAGTACCGTAATTACTCGGTCTCAGATAATTTGGTTGGAATTATGTCTGTGCAGCTTTTTAGCCGGATACCAACTTGCAAATTTAATTCTTCACTTCGAATTTTGTTGTCGTCTAGAATTTGACAAACTTCATTTCCAGTTGCATTGTTCATTACAAAGTCACTTGTGAATATTAGCCCTGAGACAGTGCCAGGGAAAATGGCGTTTGCGTCATGCGCCGCAGCAAATGCATTTCGTATTTCTTGGTTCTGGATGTCGTCATAGTCGTTTTGAAAAATGCCTTGCGCAATGCTAAGGGTAGGGAGGCCCTTAGCGAGAAGTATTTTATTCACTTCTGCTGTGGCCACTGGTACCAGCCCAGTCGAATCTCCACCATTCCATGATCTAGATGTGGCTGCAAAGGAATAAAAAAAAATTACAAATTTAGCCTAAATCTAAAAAGTCTAAAAACCAAAAAATTGAGTTTACATTTTTTGTTCTACTTACACGTAGCTCCAATTCCATACGTTGAAAATCGATTGAATTTTGTCGCCATAATAGCAATCATGGCCTTGACTTCTTCCATAGTATAATTATTCCATTTTGAAATGGAACTAATGCCTTCCGAATTTGGTTTTAACCAGTTTTTAACATAGGGAGAAAACACTGCGCCGGTAAAATTTCTGTGAAATGATTTTTCCTGATATAGATCTGGAGCGCTCTAAAAATTAAAATAATGTAAATGACTTCATCTAAATTCGGACTAATTACTTGAGATCCTCTACTAGTAAGTTGTGGCTGAATTTTCCTTACAGATCTACAGGTACAGATGAAGGTTTCGTTGCTGCTGATTTGAAAACGCTAGTTACAATACAATAAATAGTTGTTTTAAATGTATAGAAATAGTTCCTATTGAAATATGCCACTCACAACGATGTCGCTTATGCGCAAATCCCGGCAATCTTGCTGGAACGCCCCATCGTGACAATGTTTAGCCAAGCAAGTCTCTTCTATTTGCTCTACTTTGTAGGTCATATTAAGTGATGGGCCTGTGAAAAACGTGAATCCGGGTGGCACGCTTTCTGTTTCTTCGTTTGAAATTAACGACCTTTACAAATAATTAAATAAAAAAGAGATCTAAATTAATTCGGTTTTTATTGTCTTACTTCAATTGTAGGGCGGCGCATGGCCTAAACTTGCTTTTGTACTCAAAGTAGTCTGCAGATTTGGCAAAAGGGAGGAAAAGGGTAAGAATTAGGCCGCAAATCAGAAGTATCGAAAGTTTCATAATTTCCAACTCCAAATTAGCCAACAGGGTCCGACGTCATTTGGCAACTTTGACGGTAAATCCATAACTTCCTGGACGGATGTATACACCCAAAGCATACCCAACTATTCGTTGTTGGAGTGCTCTTTAACGTGGATTTACTGTCACTCTTCAATGTATCTTTTCTCAAAGATAAGCAATTTGTTGTCGAAAATGAAAATTGGGAGGAATTTGGAAATCTGTTGTTCACTTGTCAAGTAATTTGTGGAAGCGTAGGAGATCAGTGGTGGACTAATGATGACTAATTATATCCTTCCAGAAAGTAATTGCGGACTTTAGTTTACTCTGTTACTCTAGCACAATGAATAGGCAAACTCTTGTGTTCACTTATGAAGATGAAATCAGGCATTTCGAATACAGAGTACTCCAAAGCATATTTTGGTCTAGGTGAGAGGCTTCCTTTTCATTGTTTTTCCACACAGGCTCATTAAGTCCCCCATTACGCTCTATGCAAAAAGTGGAGATCAGTGTCAACAATACTCGAACAAACAATGGGCAAGGGATGCTGTAATGAATGTTGGCTTCGCATGCTTGCCTTTCACAAAAAGTTGTAAAGTACTTATGCACTGGAGAATACGTGCAAAGACTCTGATCATTAAATGTGTGATAAAAAACAACAGCCTTATGGAAATCAAGGCTAAGGCTATGACGAGCAAAATTAGATTACCTGGAATTTTCTACTACTCGGATGGGCTGGTATGAAAATTACGAAAAATTGGTCAAAAATATTAAATTAATTCGTTGAAAATAAGTTTTTTCTTAATCCGGCGACATTTTCTTTATTTGCTCAAACAAATATAATGGTATTATTAAATTGTGTATCAAACTCAAAAGTATCAGAATTGGTAAGGTCTGTATTGAGACAAGAGTTAGGGCCGACACATATTAGAAAATAACCGGTAAAAGGTTTTTAACGTCGAAATCTGTTACCTTGATTTGGAGCAAAGAAAGAGAAACGTGAAATGAAAATATCATCGGTGATTGCATAATTGGGAATCCATAAAAGCTTTTGAAGGAGCGTCTCTTGAAACTGGAAAATTCTAGGAACAAAAACAAGACAATCTGTAATTAATTCTAAAAATCTTATGATTCTAAGTTGTCTTATTTTTACTCATCGGTGAAAATAATTAGAGTTTTTGAGGCTCCGAGATGAGTCGCATGCGCGAAACTCGTCGCTTCAACATTTATTTCTGAATCCTTTGACAGGATACATGATTGTCTTAATGACGTCATTAAATGACGCAAACTGTAAAATCCAAGTCAATCAACGTTGAAAGTTTGCTAAACAGGCTTTCAATGAACAATTTGTTGTTGTATCAATTAATAAGCATTTTGCTCAAGCGTACAGTATCACAGCCATGACAAGTACCTATCAACAGGATTTGAATTTGGCCTTTGGGATTCCACCCATTGAATATGCAGGAGCCAGTTTGTCTACCAAAAGATACAACAAAAACAATCAGTGAATACAAATGCGGATTTACTACGGATAATTGGGTTTCAGAAGGAGAAATTATGTTCAATTCAGCATTTACAAATTATTTACAATAAAAAAAATTAAGGCTGTCTCTTAACTCTTCTACAGTGAGCACCAGCTAAATAGAACAATCGTTTAGGTTATGTCTGTAAAGTGATTTTGATTGTTCTTTCTCTGACTTAATAGTTGATTGAGAATGCTAAACTTTTGTTTTATAATCATTAGCCCCTGATAAATTTTAGAAATAAATTTTAAATAAGGAAATAAAGTAAATACAAAATACTTTTTCAAAAAAATTTTTGTCTTAGCTGGGCACTCGTCATATAAAGACCATATAATGTCGTAATTTCAACAAATTTAATTTTTGTAAAGTTGTCTCAGGTTGACAGGTTGTGTGTGATGCGATGATGAGCCAATCATGCAAAAAGAAAACTTGCTGCACGCGTCGCAAACGTCAGAATTGCCAATATAGCGTGCAGTATTTGTAAATTACTATAAAAACAAGTATTTTTTTTTCTCACAGTTTGTTATTGTAAGTTCATAAATACATGGGAATACACTGCATGAGTTTAAATTATAAAATTCGAGGAATTGGAGATTTTAAAAACATTCCTGAGCCTCAACTGGAAGAAGTCAGTCAACGACAAAACTTGAAAAAGTTGAAGAAATTTAAAGTGCATTTAACTCAACATTTAGCTATGGAATATTACGGAATATTTAGCTATTTTGTCATTTGGTTGTGCATATTCGTGAAGTCAAGTGATCTATCTCCACTTCCAAAATTTCCAGCCCATATTCAGTATCCGGAACAAAACACGATTATCTTCCCGGACTCTGAAACAGTGAGAAGTGGCAATATTGAGAACGAATTATTTTCACAGCATACATTCTACTTTCGTAAAAACTTTCAAAACAAGGAATCCACCAATACTATTATGCCTATGCCTTCTTCAGAAGAAGTCGTGCCCAAGAAGGCCTACCTGGACAAAATTATATTTGGACATGACTGTAAGCGTTTTTTATTATTAAAAAAAGTAATTCGTCGAAATCGAAGTAAAATATTGTATTAAAACAAACTTTTTTGAAATTATGTTTAGCTGGAAATAGAAGGAATCATTTAGGATACATACGTAGATTTGCAGACCAGAAGCCCAAAAATTCATTGGAACTGCGAATAGCATCCGAACATGTAACTGTTCAACCCTATACTGCTGCCAATTGGGAAAATGGTGTACCAGAACCATCAGGAAAAGGTGCAATATTTTTTATCAACTACTAAATTAAAACGCAGAAGCTTCGTAGTATACTAAAGTGAAGAAAAGGATTCGCGAAATTGTTTTCGTTTTCTATCACGCTCTAACTTAGAAATTGTGAGAAGCACGCAGGGTTACTAATGAATCCAAATTACAATGATTTTAGGCTTGACAGAAACGAAAACAAGTATAAATGAGCGTGACTCGACGGGAATTCCCGCAGTTACCAACGCCGCTCGTCATCAAGCTAAAGAAGAAGTCATGACGGAAATTATTCCTGACCGAACACGGAATACCGTTGCCAGCATTTCGTCGGATTCAATTGCTGAAACTGAGCGCCATCCAATGCGACAGCACCAAAACAACACTCACGATCAAATTACGTTTTTGTCCCTCTTCAAAACGCCGAATATTGAGGATGGACTGTCAGCGGATGGGACTCAAGCAAGCAGTGCTCCCTGTCCTGAAAATTTCAGAAGGGACCATCACGGTCGTTGTCGGCGACCAGTAAGACGAATACGTTATCGTATCATCCAGGAAGATGTCTGACAAGCGATTTTTTTCCCGTTGTATTTGTATTTTTTGTATTTGTTCCTATACCTACTACCTCGTTCATTAATTTTAGGTGAAGTTTATGTACAATATAATGTCCTACTTTATGTGTTTTAGATTTCTCGAAGTTTTAAGTAATGTTTTTATCGTATGATTGTATTACCCGAAAGTTTATATACCGTTTTATCAAAATAAAATGCAGAAATAAAATAAAAAATACGCATTATGACAAAAAACAATGACGAGAAATATTTAAAAAAAAGTCCTAAATACATTACGTCCCGTTCCATACGACATGAACATAATAAATGGCGAAAATTAGGATTAAAATGTCGCGATAGTGTGATGCTTATGAGGACTTATCTTTTCATAATGATAAGCAGATAAATTTCCAATTTCACGGCAAACTGCCACAGTTTTTGATAATTTGACTAGGGAAGTCCGAAAAATGAAAGTACTAGTGATTTTTGTCTGTTTTTGTATGACCTCCCTCATCAAGTGTCAAGATGTAGTGACAATAGTTGAAATTGATCCAATTCCTGAAGGGGATATCATAATATTGAATTCAACTGGCTATCCAGCCAACGATCTTTATGTTTTATGGAAATTTCCCCATGATATTGACGTGAAAGTGCGCACATTGCAAGTGGATGGTCAGAGGGGGGACTTCCTATTGCTTTCAAAACAGCCCTTTCCGATTCTGGTTCCAGAAAGTGATAATTATCCAATTGACGACGTACTAGAAAAGTTGCCAATTGATGAGAGTGTGGTTCTGTCATGGGTACTGGAAGAGGGGGAGGAGTTACGCCTCCTCAATAACGCTGGAGTTACCATATTTTTTCACGGACAAAACTCAACAGACGACCTTCAAATGGAACTGGAAGTTAGGCGTTTTGGTAATTTCAATTCAGAGTGCGTTGTTTACGTTTTTCTTAAAACATCATAATTTTGCAGCAAGGAAGCCAGAAGAAACCCCCACAACTACCGAGCCTGCGCCAACAATACCACCCGGACAAAATGAAGAAGACTATGTCACAAAATTTATGGTCGGAAAAGTGCCAAATCAGGTAAACAGTAATGAATATAGTAATTAGGACAAGTAACCTGTTTACATGCTAAAAATTTTTTTTTGCAATGCTAACGGTCAGTTCCTCCTGGAATTGGACCACTTTAAATCCGTTCTGGCCAACATGACTGACAAATACACCGATGAGCAAGGAATTCAAAGGCCCAACCTCACAGAGTATGCAATTTTTTAGTATTAAATTTTATTGCAATATAAAATAAGACAAAAACAAGTTGTAAACATTGTTCTTTTTTTAGTGTTTCCGGCGTCCATGTTCCCCTGGATGAACTTCGATTTTGCAGTAGATCTTGGCCAACATTCAAGGAATGCGTAGAAGTAACCTTTGCCATAGTCACCTATGACTACTCCGGGGGCTATGTCATGACTGGAGTCCGAATTCATGAGATGTGGGACATGTATGGACAGGAACTACTTGACAACGGTTACACGCCCTATATTCCTCCAAGGGCCGCGGGACGCACGGTGGGATGGGTGTGGGTCGCTGTTTGCCTAGGATCCGTGATACTTGTGTCAGTTCTCCTTTGCCTCACTTGGCTCAAGAAGGCTACAGATGAATTAAATAGGTAATTTAGTGTGTATATAATTGCATTTTTAATTCAACAATTTTTTTGTGCTGAATACTTACATTTTGTGGTGAATGTTTTCTACACAATTTTCTTCATATTTTTTAAATATGAACGTTCTATCTTGTTGGACCACTAATTAGGAATTTCGTATATAAAAATTAATTGATTGGGGAGTAATCCATACTTTTAAATCTAAAACTATATTTGAAAATAATAGAGACGCGGAAATGAGTAGAGCTATGACACAAATGACGGATGAAGAAAAGTTTTACGACCGTGACAATCCTGTCCATCAAATCAGGAAGACAATGGTGAACGGATCGACTTGGGAAGGGAGACAACTACGAATACCTTCAGGGTCAAGGGTCATGGGAAAAGGGCATCAAAGGTCAAACTGTTAGTGGAGGTTACTACCTTCCATCATTGGATGGGTCGGATTCTTCTGACATTTTCAGAGTCAACAATCTGTATGTCCCGGATGAAGATGAGGAAGAGGAATACTTCGCCAAACCCAATTTATATTTAGCCACCAATTCGGACCACCCTCAACAAGAATTCAGGTTCCAAATTTTTGTTTAAATATTTACAATTTTAATACTTCATGTTAAACAATTTGTTTCAATTTTATCCTTTTTTCTGTCACAGGGATCGTCTTCATCAAACGAATTTCGGGTTCGGATTTGATGAGAACTAAAGTTTGGAAACAAACTGTTTCCACTACACATTATTTTTTAATTCTGATTAAATGATCCGTCTAAAATTTTAATTAATGTTAACTTTGAAAGTACCAGCGGAGCAACAGAAATAAAAATAGCAAAAATAGGAAACTTTGATTTACTAAAAACGGTATTTTCTGCACATCGTTAATTTTTCTTTCGAAGATGTAATGATGTAAATTGAAGCGTTACTCCTAAACTACTTTTAGAACTGTGAGGTCACAAGAGAGATCCATATTGCGAACTTAAAGGAGTATAGGATGTTGCGCCGTTTAATTACTGAAATAATCTGATGGTAAAAATTCTGTAACTTCTGGTTATTATACAAAGACATGCAACCGGGTCATTCCGTCGTTTCCATATTCGATAGTATACTTTATTAATGTTCAAATGAGCGCAGAAAATATAAAGTTACATAAGAAATTCTTTGATTTAAGGAGAAAGTTACCTTTTTTTTTATTGAAATAGAAATTAGAAATTTATCTTTAAAAACGAGTGATTAGATAAGTTATTTTCCAAAGAATTTTTCGTTATTTCAAATATAGCACGAAAACTTACTGTAGTGTAAAACTGTTCATTTATAATACTATAAGTTAATGTAAATAATTCGGCGCTGCAGTAGCTCATAAGTAATATGTTGTGTTTGTGTAAGACATTTAATCATCCATTTCATCTGAATCCTGCGCATGGTTCTTGAAACGAAATTAAGCTCAGCTTTCATCAATCAAAGTCTTCTAAACCGAAAGAAATGTCACATAACCATTTCGTTGTACAAAATGACCCACTTTTCCAGCAGGAATGGTGAAAGCAGAACCAAAGTTTAAAATCAGAGTTTTGCCAAAGTGACTAGGGACAGTGGAGGCAAAATTTGAATGTAAAGCGTTCCATTGGACGCTGCTG
>VYYI01003267.1:0-12613 GCA_021029175.1 Bilobella aurantiaca
TTAAACAACTCACCTACACCCTACTGTAATGTGTTTATTTAACAATGTTTTGAAAACCGAGCTGAGTTCTGTGTTTGCACAGCCTCAAGTAAATTGATTACTCTAAAAAAAATTTGCTGTGCAAAAAAGTCCAGGTACTTATAGTAAAATTATTGTTTTATTTTTTCGCGTAAGTGGTCAAAGGAAAGTATAGCCGCTCCACGTAATATGCTTACAATTTTTGTTAAAATATCATGCAAGATTTATCAATTTTCAATTAATGCTCAAGCCGTGTTCACAAAGCTTAAACTATATCATAAGTGAAAGTTAAGAAAAATTATTAACCATGTGTACATGTATGAAGTAATAAATTATGCATATGTAATGTACTAGCTTAATAATGGTTCAGACCGGAAACGTCTTATCCTAAAATATGACATGTAAGGTGAAAAGAATTACAATCACTAGTCTTAGACGACTGACGATTCACTGACAAATGGCGAGGATTACCTACACGGCCTCTGCTTTTAATATCAGTGGTCACAAAGACAAGGTCGACAGACCAACGAACTCTGACAAATGATCAACACAACAAAACTGATAATGGACTCCACTAAGCAGACACACATCTGCAAATATGTGAGCAACTAACTACATAACCTACTGTCGCGGGGGTCATCGACATCTTGGGCGTGACAATACTATTCCACGCCGAACCATTCAAAACAAAATATAAACTACAATAATGAAAACAATTTTTTAATTAAGCTCAAATTTTGTAAACATGAATTTAGCAAAAAAATTCCAAAAAACTTCACCCCTTAGAAGCTTTTTTCGACGATATTTTAAATTCCTGGTGTAGCTATCAAATATCCCCCTAAAATCGATTTAGAAGTTTGCCAAAGCATTGAAACAATGTTAAAATGTATATCAAAATGTAATCACAAGATGCATATAAAAAAATACAGGTAATAAATACAAATGCAAGATACAATTCACAAAGCAAAGCACGTGTCCTAGGAAAAAAAATACATCGAGATTAAAATTTGTTTTTTTCTAGGAGACGATGTATAGTTTAAGCGTAGCCATAAACATTTTAAAAATCGAGCGTTGCTTAGCAAAAATGTCCTTTCTTATTTTCATCAAAGTGATTTTGTGTGATAAAAATGGTAATTAAAGTCTACAGTGCTCCCAAACAGAAACAGTCGAGCTTTTGCCGCCATGGAAAAAATGCGTGTATACTCCCATTAGAAAAAAACTCTAAAAACTCGACTGCTTTCTGTTGGGAGGACGGTAGGATCTATTTATTTAAATACAGTTTTTTTTCGTACCTCGTATTAACTATAAGTCTAGTGGTTAGAGTTATGCAGAACTTGGACAGTCACGGAATCCAGTGTCCGAGGACCAGCACTGTTGTAAAAAAGGGAGGTGGAGTGGTAGTGGTGAGTGGAGGCGTGAAAAGTTGCGGTTGTGGAGGCTGAACATCAGTGAGTATGCGTACGGTGGTGCTCAGCCTCTGCCTAATCAAGAGGCTCCTCGGTGGTCAACCCCACGTTCATTAACTTCATACCTCCGAACTTCCCAGTCAACTCAACAGGCCGAGACCACCCTCCCCCACTCACTAGCACACGCAAACACTGACCATTCCTATAGGCGAATGTCAAAGAGCATAAAATAAATGTATTACATCTACTTTGAAACAAATTCACGCATATGTGCTCTAACGTATGTATGTTAGTGGAGGAAGTATTTCTACCCACTCCGTTCGGGCGGTAATTTTTTTGTATACTTATTCTTTCTGTACATTGTTCAACTTCTATAACTTGAACTGATACGTTTGACGCACAACCATACGAAAGAAATTGGCAACATACCTTACTATCATGATTTACATTAAAATGCATGTGGGTAACTTCAAAAATTATTACAAATAAGCTGCAGGAAATTATTCCGGAATAAAGAATGAATGCTCCAAGCAACAAACTGCTGTTTAGTGTTAACACCTTTGGCTTCCTTTCTTCGAAATTTTGATTGGTGACATGCTTCAAAGTAGCCTTCCGATTTTTATATATTTCAGTCCCACCTCCTTCTGTTAGTGTCGTATAAATGCCAGAATGCCTGATGGCTTCGAAGCGATTATGCAGTGCATTTGTTCTATCGAACAAAAAGCTGCCCATGATCCAGAAATTTGGATGCTTCAAAAAATTGTCTTTTCCGTAGTACAATTGCTGACTCGTTTGAGGTTCATTTTTTGTTAGTGTTATAAGTTCACTATTGAGAGATAGCTCATCATCCACGTAGATTCCGTTTTGACAATTGAGCAACGAATTCTCAAACATTCGACTACCATTTGCATACTCGGTAGATAGCGGAACAATGCTGTTGATGAGTCCCTTATAGTCTCCTTCATTTGGTGTGTAAAACGGTTGGCGAAATCCTGGGACTTCGAGATTGATTGCCATTGTCTTCAATAATTGAGCTTTGACTCCAAGCCAAGAAAAAATGTATCTCCATTTTACAGTAGTATTTGCTTTCTGAAGAGGAACAAAGTTTTCTGCCACATGAAAACTAGTTGGTAGATATATTTTATAACCTTCCCAGATACTTTCGTTTACTCCCAATAAATATTTGTTTGGAAATGGCATAGTCAAATTTGTTGTAACCTCTCCCCGATATAAATTTAAAAGTAGAATGTCGAGAATTAAAAATGTGCCAAGTAACAATTTTGAACAATTTAAGCGGATTAGCCTTTTGGACACTACAATCTCTTGTTCTAAAATCATTTGTAGCACGACCATTATTGGTTTGTCGGCTAACGAAAATGCTTTAGTTATAAAATACAAAATCGTTAGGAATACCAAAACAAATACAAGGCTCGTTACCCAAAGATACAAACCGAAAGGAAGCAGAAATGCGACAAGCGATACATACGTCTCCTTTCCGGCACATGTAAGAAAATTTAGAGATACAGGGCTCAGTACGTACATGTTGCTGTAAGGTGGAGTACGGAATTCTAAAGCAAACCTTAAAATCGGGTATGTGTTTACCTTCACTTTGTATCCACTCCACATGTCACGACCATTAGCTGGAAGTAATTCAACGTAGGCAATATTCCTGTGCTTAGCACTGTCTGTCATTACTTTAAGAACAAGTTCCATAATAAACGCATTGTCTGGAGGTATCCTACGACTCCCAAATGATGAATCTAAAACCGCACTGGGCCCTCTGTAATGGTTTGTTGATCTAACTTCAGTATAGCCAGCCATTGTATTACTACGATCCCCTTCATAGTACCAAGTCATAGTACATTGCCATAATAAAAGTTTTCTGCTGAGCATATCTATTATCGACCGAAGTGATGTTGGTTTATCGCTATGATCTGTTGACCTGTGCAATGTTGCCATGTTTGTTAGGTTTGCACGGAGAGACATCTGACAAGGAAATGGGATTTTTGCTGCAAGTTCTACAGTAATTTTGTAAAATAAAATCTCGTGCGTTGAAAATGAGTAAATGCTGTGGTTCTTAGGTACCAAGTGATTTGGAAAGGTGCAAACTCCAAGGTGAGATTTGACTGGAATACTGTTTGACGAATAATTAGTTGTTGACGCCCAAAGATGGTATGTGTGACGACCGTAGCAAAGCGACTTCGAATTTCGAATGTCACAATCGAGTAGCCAAAGTAAGTGTTGGGAGCTATTGCAGTATTCAAATGTAGGTAAGTTTACAAATAGTAGCACCTGGCATGTTTGTTTACGATTGTGAAAGAATGCTTTCAATTGGGCCGATGTGCTGCTGCTTGACGCATCCTGACGTACAATTGGAAATTGGCTTATTAATGTATTGTCTGGGAAATAATGCGGAAGTTGCAGTCCCGAGTATTGATTTTCAAAAACAATCATGTGGCAGTAATCAAATCCCGTAAAATATGAAGCACTTATTAATTTAAATTGTACATAGTAATGTATCAGAAATTTTGTACTTTGCGACATATTTTATTCAATGTGGTTTTACAAAGTGTTCCTCATTTGTAGCGTATAATTCGGTTTTCTCGAAATTGTATAACGGTTGTATTTAATTTTAGTCACTTTTAAAAAATACTGCTTGTGGTACAAATTTAAAGTATACTGCACTGAGCAGTCAATATGCGGCTCCTTTAGCAAGGTTTGCAATCTATCCTAGTGCTCATTAAGGTATAACGCTGATTGTTTCCTTTTCAAATTTTTGTTCATAAATGTTTGTTCAGCACGCGTGAGCCACTAGCTGTGCTTATAAAATGCTGAAGAACAATATTACATGTTTAAGATTGTAATGAGTTTGCCATTTCATGCGGTTCCTAATTTTGTTCCAAAGTTTTGAATGAGGAAAAACCAATTATAAGCAGGCTTAGTATTTATGTAATCGTATTTGTGTGCTTTGCAAAACAAGTCCAAAAATTGTTTTGGCCTTGGGATCGCTGTCGCAGTAGAGGCGGCACATTAACAGCAACTAATACTCAACGTTTATAAAACAAAAAAGCGTGATAGCAGCAGCTTTATTTCTAGTTCATATCGGTAAATTCAAATAAAATTTACTTTAGTAAGAGGCTTATGTCTTTGTCGCAGAATTTGACTGTAGGAAATTCAAACAAATGACATTTGACATTAAAAGATTAGCCAAATTCTGAGAATTTCTGCAGAACTCATTTTTCATTAACCGACTGGTTAAGTTAGTTGTTACCTCTTCTCGATATATATTTAAAAGTATAATTACAAACAGCAAAAACACAGAAAACAATAGCCTGCGCCCATTTAAGTGGTTAAGTTTATTTGAAATTTGAAAGTCTTGTTCCAAAATAATTTGTATCTCAACAAGGATAGGTTCATCGGTCAACTTAAAAGCGGGTTTGGCGATGAACAATAATAGAATACAAAAAAAATAAAGTTTCCAAATACTCACATAAGTCGATTATATGGGACCAGAGGCGGAACCTCAAAGGCACGCCATACTCTATTAGTGAAGATCTTCCTCTTGCTGTCAGGGTAGAAAGAGCGAAGAAACAAAATGAACGGAAAATGAATCTGGAAGAAAACCTGCCCCGACCAAGAACAACTTTAGCTTTACCCAAACAAAAAACGGAAACGAATTACTCAGAATTACCTGCAAGATCACCGACCTCACCTAATCCGCGCCCAGCTGACCGCAAAATAAATACGGCCAGAAGAACAAAGAAGTGGAACGTTGACAAATTCAGAAAGAACGAATCGCCTACTTAAGCTAATAATAAGTTTAACATTTTAATACTTTAACAATTACCCAAAAGTTTAACTTCAGTTATACCTTACCTTTCGACTCGACTTTACTTTTCAACCCGGCTGAGATCTGACTGTAACCCTAGTTACCAACGAATACCTTAATTCATAATTTATGTATACAAATTTGTAACCTGACTCGTGTTGATTATGGCTTACGCCGAATGTCAAATAAACGAATGATGAATACAAAGAAGAGGTCTGATTCCAAAGCAAGGAAATACGCAGACGCTTTTGTAGTCTAACTATGTAGTCCCTGCCCTAAAAGAATAGTATTTTTTTTTAACTTAAATTAAGAGAAATTCATATCTCTTGCGTTTGTTAGAGTGCGGGTTTTTTTTGTTCCTAAGAAGAGAATGGCTCCATTGGAGCGCCTTTAAGAGTTGCATATGCAAATTCCTGTTCACTGGCTCATTGCTAAGCAAAAACTTTCTCTTCAGGTAAACAGCAATACCTTCCACTACCTGAGTTAAAGTTCAGCGCCAACACATCAAACGAAATCAGAAAAAAAATTATCCATGAACATTAAAATACTGGAAAGTAAAATTTTCCTTTTCATCGAATACGGCAATAAGCAATAATGAAACATATTCGGTTCTTCACAAAGGAAGTATTTCTAGTGCCCCTCTGTTTGCATATGTCACATAGGCACAACTTTAGTTTAGGGTCCTGAGGTAATGATTATGCAAACATTTTGATTCAAAATTCATAATCTGATTTTTTATTTACTTTTTTTTCCTTCTGAATTCCTGTAAAGATTTCCAGAAATCTAAAAATCGTTCGAGTGAAATGATCGCGGTACACTGACTGTCGCACGCACTACGAAAACATAAAGTAGCTGACGCAACTGAATAGTGCAATGAAGGAAAGCCAAAATAATCCTATTGTTCTAGGACGGGTGTGTTTAGATTTTAAAGTAAATTTATTCTTGCCGTATTTACAGAAAGCGGGCTAACGCACAAATGACAAATAGATTTTGGATTCCTGAAAATGCTTATGGAAATTTAGCCGGGAAAAATGAAGTTTTGGAGAGGGACCCTGTAAAAAAAAATTTTCGATTTCAAAATTTCAAAAATTTATAAAAAAAAAATCAGTTTGTAAATTTTGCAACAAAGTGATTGCATAATCGATTCCTCCCCTGGAAACAATTTTTTGGAAGGAATTGTCATAATTATATCAAATATTTGTAAGTTCATGACGGTTACAATATTGTTATACAACTCTTATTTTATTTGTGTAAATAAAAAATAATGCAACTAGAGTTACATCTAAACGATTAAAGTTTTTAATAACCTTACTGACAAGTATTTGGCGTGGTCAGCATTTGATATCAAATTAATGTTATTCTAATGACATATAAATTCAAAATGCAAAATACAAGCAAAATTGAATTTGAGATATGTTATTGTAATGACAGTGTTAGGATGCCGCTTTTATTTTGGCAGTTGCTCTTCGACTCAATTTTGACATTCCATGTCAAGTGTTTTTTCTCATTTTTCCAATTCAATTTTTCAAACGTTTTCAACATGTCAAAGTTTGCAATCGTAGACTTCTACAAAGAAAAGTTAGTTGACTACGTTCCAGCAACTTGGGTTGTGGGGAATAAGTGTGCTTGGCCAGTCGTTGGTAACCGGAAGTTAGGCACCGCTCATCTTCGCATGAAAGATGACCCTAATTCAAAACCAGCTGATAATTGGATTTGGCACAAAGTGAAAATACTTAGCTTGTGTGGTAAGTAAGACAACTAACAACTTAGTTTTTAGTACTTTAACTAAGCATTTTAGATTAAATCCCTAAATTAGGCTCTGTTTTGGTTAAATTTTAGAAAACCTACAGAAAGCCAGGGACAAGGCGCGTAGAAAAGAGAACGACCCTCTGTCGACCCTAGAAAGTGAGCCAAACAGTACTTCTAAGAAAAGGAAGTTCAAAGGCCGTTCAAGCTCTCAGCACAACAAAGCGGATCCGTCGTCATCTGAAGACGATGAAGGACTTTCTTCCAGTGACGATGGTGGCCCTTCTAACCCGTTCAAATTGAGTCACCTTGATGCGGACAGCATTGAACAGCACACAGATACGATTCATACTGAAGATCAAGAAGTTCATACTCCATAAGGTAATCAAATTAAGTATAATAGTTGTAAAACAGAGGACAACGTCTTTCTCCGTAAAGAAAAGACAATTCAAAACATGATATTACAGGCATTTCGGAATTCAACCAAGTTATCCCAACAATCGAAGTCACAGGAGCAGATGGCCTAATTTTAACAACACTCCTTGAAATCCAATCAGTTCAAAGTGATCTTTTGAAACGTGTAATTGGCATTGAGAACGACGTTAAACTGATTTTGTCGTCAACCGCCAAATCAGTTCAGAACTTGAAGTCTCAAATACCAAAACATCCGGTTGCAAACAAGGAAGAACTGCAGGAGCTTGAAAACTGGACCGCTGAGAATGAGAACAACAATTTGCTTGTAAGTTCAGTAAGTCAAAAACAGCTGTTCAAAAACTTAGTTTGATTTATTTTGAAACAGGTTAAGTACCTATCAGTAGTTGGGCAAGGAAGCGCTAGAGAGGCGGTATACCTAATCCTCGGTAAACTTTTTCTAAACCGATTTGCGGAAACTGTGAACTGGACAGGACGAAATGGAAAGTTAGAGTTTCAGAATAACATTTTGATCTCGGTTGGTTACGTTCACATATACAAACTACAAAACGCTTGTAATTATTTACAATAAAAAAATTCACCTAAGACACTTTGTTTATTAGAATCAGTTCAACTTCAAGCAGCTGCTAATTCGGAACCACTAGAGGACGGATCCCGACGCTTGCCTCCGAGCGAAAACAAAATTAAAAAGGCCGTGAAAAACTGGTTCAGAACTGCAAAAACTCGTGTGGACTTCCCTGGTCAACGACAATGAATATTCCTCACCGAAGCACAAAACATCGAAAACTAAAACAAGCCGTTGAAAATGTTCTCAAAAAATCTAGAACATACACTAATCAAAATTCCAAGTCAGCTGTGAGTAATTTAGAAACTAATTTAAATTTAGAGAATTTAGGTTATGATTTACCAGAAGAATCAGCTGATAGCGATGATGATTTAAGTTTAGTTAGTACAGAAAGTTTGAACAGCGATTCTGGTTCCGAAAACTTAGACTTGAGGAGCGAGCTGGCAAAATGGGCAACGAGTAATAATATAACGCATTGCGCGCTTTCAAGTTTAATGCGGACGCTTCAACCTTTTGTTAATGAAACGTTACCACAGGACTCCAGAACTTTATTACAAACGCCTGCGTCAAAAAATACCGTAATTCAAAAATTAGGCGCAGGGGAGTTTTACTATTTTGGAATTAAAGCCGGAATAATTTTGAGCGCTCAATCAGGATTGACTAACTTTCAATTCCCTATGTTTGAAAGTGAAAACAAATTGTTAACTATTCGTGTCGGAATTGATGGTCTTCCTTTAAGTAAAAGCAGCAATAGCCAATTGTGGCCAATTATGGGAATTTTGGATCAGTCAATTGAGAAAAACGTATTTTTAAATGCACTGTACCACGGTTATACAAAACCGGAAAGTGTTTTTGAGTATTTTAAAGAATTTGTCGAAGAAATTCAGTATTTAGGATCGAACGGTTTAACAATTGGTACTAACAAATTTAAAGTTAGAATAAGTTTAATTCTGGCTGACGCTCCTGCGCGTGCGTTTGTTAAACAGTGTGCACTATTTAACGCTTACTATGGGTGTGAGAGATGCACACAAAAAGGAACTTGGATGAGGAGAATGACGTATTTAGATCAAAGTTCCGATCTAAGAACCGATGTTTCGTTTCGCCAGCAGGAATTTAAAAATCATCACGTCGGTGTCTCTCCATTAAATATTTTAAGCTTAGGTTTGGTGACACAAGTACCGATTGATCATATGCACTGTTTGTTTCTTGGGGTAATGCGGAAACTTTTATTTTGCTGGGTGAAGGGAAGCTTAGAATTTAAACTTGGCCCGCGCAGTGTGAAAACCATTAATGAAAGGATTTCGCTTGTTGCTCGGTACGCTCCTCAAGAATTCTCAAGGAAGCCAAGATCGCTAAACGACCTTCACCATTTTAAAGCCACAGAATTCAGGACATTTTTATTGTACACAGGCATAGTCGTCCTCTCAAATGATTTGCCCCGTTCTAAGTATGCACATTTTCTAAAATTGCAGTGTGCATCATACATACTTTTAAGTGAAAATGCTAACCACTCAGAGTGGAATGCATATGCTGGTCATTTATGGCTTAAATTTGTAACAGATGTACCGGAATTATACTGTCCTGAGTTTTTGGTTTACAATATGCATAGTCTGGTGCACTTACATTTAGATGCACTTAATTTAGGAAACCTAAACAATGCGTCTTGTTTTCCATTTGAGAACTATATGCAATCACTGAAAAGAATCGTTAGAAACAAGAAGCACATTGTTAAACAAGTTGTAAACAGAGTGGCAGAAATGACAAAAAATAACGTTTGTGCTGAACATTTGACCAGGGACAGGCGTTCAAAAAGTTTTGTTTACTGGAAAACGTTTCTAGTCTCATCAAAGACGGGTGATAATTGCTTTCAGCTGATTTCTGGTAAAGTTGTGATTGTCTGTGAAGTGCTTAAGTCAGACAATGTTAGGTTGAAGTGTAAGGAGTTTAGCGAATGTCATAAGCTTTCTAATTACCCTTGTAAAAGTGACAAAATTGGCATATTTAAATTAGGTAATAATTTTAAGAGCCCTTTTGAATGTAAACTAAGTGACATCAAATGCAAATATTTCTTGATGCCAACCAATCCCGCTTTAGAATCATTTATTTGTGTTCCAATGCTTTAGATCAAATTAGGTATTATTGATGTAGTATTTAAGTGCATTTGTGTACTAATTGTTTTATGTATATTGAAAAATTGTTACAAATAAATAATTGTTATTTTCATGTAGTGAATTGAGCATCAATATTTCATTTGCATACATCTATCATTTTTTAATCAGGAAACGAACATAAAAACAAATCAAATCAATGCATGTTAAATATGTCATTAAAATAACATCATTATGATTTGCTTTTTCTCATATCATTTGCATAATGCTGTGCTGTTGCAACCAGCTATATTTTCCTGATAAGCGGATGTTTTCAAGCCCTAATGCTAAAATGTTTCCAGGGTCAGGACCCTCAACTAAAGTTGTGCATAATATTCAAACAGAGGGGGCACTAGAATTACATCCCTTGTCAGTAGAATTGACACTTTATCAAACCAAATTTAACCAAAGTATAAAAACAACTTAAGAAAATTGTTTACAATCCACAGCTACAATTTTAAAACCTTCTGTAAAATTCATCATTTTGTTGTTCAATGATGTTAGCAATAATGAATGCTTGTTTGCCCTTTGCGGTTAGCGGTGAAGGTCTTGTGAAGTTTCAAAAATTAAATGCAACAAATAATTTATTGGGCCACTGAATTCTATTTTATTAATTAGTAATTTTCATTCCATTTCTGAAAGTGCAAAACGACTGTTTGTAAAACATATACGAACATATTTACAGTATAGACGTTTAATATTAACCTACTTTTAAAGTGCCGAATATATTACATTGTGACGTTTATATAAAAAATTGCACTATTTATTTCTATTCCAGGGTAGCATTTTACAAGCATGAAGTTAGCGTCACATTGACTTTAGCTATGCTAAAATAAATATTTTACAAAATCCTATTTGCTGAAAAGAAATAGATATACATTTTATTTATTTTAAAGTGTACCCTTGGCAACAAGATTTCACAGATAAACGACAAGAATGAAAGTGCAGAACACGTGACTAGAATGATGAGCATAGAAATAAAGTTCAAGTCAAAGGAGAACTTCTGAGGTAACTTTGTAAACATCACTACCGTCTCGTGCTTTGCTTCAGAATCCATTGTCGCATTTAGAAGTATGTATTTGAGCAAAAAATCATGAACTCCATTTTCAAGTAGCCTTCTCAGTCGATTGAACATAAAGAGATTTACATTTCGGCCATCGGCAAACAATCGTACGAACACAAATCCAACGGGCTCTGCCGAATAGCCCAATTTTAAAACAGTAAATTCCTTAAGCGCTCTTGTGCCATTTTTAATTTTTGTGTTCAATAAATTGAGTATAAATGCATTCACTGTTTCTGATTTATCGATCATTACCGTACGATGGCAAGATTGCAAAATTATATCGTTAAAATAATCTGGTCCTCTAACTACATGCGGTTCGTATATAAACATCCTCTTGATTTTGAGTGGAATATATCCAAAGCCCAGCTCATGGCTATCGGTGATCTCGTTGCTTGGATAAACAACTTGCCAGTCTGAGTGCGTCTGCACAAGATAATTAACCTTACAACTACAGTTATGACGCCTTTGATCTGCCCCTGGTATCATTGTAGTTAAATATTTAATCTCTTTTTTCATCTTCATATAAGCTATGCACATATCCCACGAGGCATATTCCACACATTCGCAACCGTTAGTGTTTATTTCAGTTGCATTAACCGCACGATTAAATAACCAAATCGGAAAACTGCTTGAGTCATACAAAACCAAAAAATCTTCCAGTTGAGAAACGTTTTCCCAAAGATGGACGGCTTTGGATGGAGCCAAAATATTTGATGTAAATAGGCCCTTGAATGCATTTACAATAACAATTAAAACTAAAAACCATGATCCAAATACGATGCGATAGTGCAAATGGAGTTGAACTTTTACATATAGTTGCTCGGTGAAACCAGCTCCCACGTCTAATAATCCAGACAAAGACGATATTATGGCCTCTACCAACAATTTCCTAATTATCCTAAAGGGAAGCTTTTTAACATAAGAAATTAACGCTAAAGATGAAGGTAGAAAGACAGCAGACATCAAAAAAATAAATAACCAACTGCTTTGGTCGAAAACGAAAAAGTAAACATTGAACGTCATGGATTGGCGAACACTGTCGCATGTTGCAAATGCCAAATACATTTCTCCACTGATTATTATTTTGAAATTTTGATCAGGCGTATAATGGTAGGTACGGTATATGCTTAGATCCATTGGGCCAATAATGTCAACAATGTCCAGGGTGTAAAATATAGAAAATTCTCCCATAAAATATTTTTTTAAGTCGGGCACTGAAACTGGATCACCTATGAAACGTATGCAGGAGCGGGAGCCAACAAGCATTTGCATGTAAAATACAGACTGTGTCACTTGCTGTAGTTTTGCATAATTTAGCAACTTAAATGCAGATGAATGTCCTCCAAAAATGTCGTCAAAGAGTTTATCTGTCATGTTAATGTGATCCGGTTGTGTACCACAGGATGT
>VYYI01003268.1:0-12606 GCA_021029175.1 Bilobella aurantiaca
GGGGGGGGGGGAATAGAAAATTATTGAAGAATAGGACTGGATAGTGTTAGTTGATTTTTGTCGGCGCGGGGCTCTTAAGCTATAGCTCAGAATAAGAAGGAGAAGTGCGTCATGGTGCTACGGCAATGGTGAAATTTTACAGTCATCCTCCTTTGTATGAAATTATTGTTGATTCGATTTATGTGGGAGGATCAGCGGCGGATGATAGGGAGTTGGGAGCGATTTATGGAATTATGGTTATTTTATAGCCGTTGATTATGTTAATGTCTCCGGGTTTGAAACATGTCGGCGTGGGCTGCCGGGCCCCGGTTATCGTCCTCTGTGCGCAGACTTATTTGATGGTTTTATGGATCCCTTTATTGTTATTGCCTCCTCATTCTGGTTTATTTCATCAACTTCTTTTTTCTCCCGGTCATGTTGGGTGTTCGGTGGCGGCGGCGGCGACGACGACGACGACGTACGTACGCACGGGGGACATTCGTGGTTGTTGTACCAGTACAATAATAATATGAGGCCATAACAGGGCTCGTCCTGGTTCCAGTTGTTGTCATCGTCGTCGTCGTCGTCGTCGTCGTCGTCGTGACCGTACTGTAGTTCATACTCCTTACTCTCAGTCAGTTGTGGTGTGGCCATTGCATCGCCAGGGATTGAATTCCGCGCGTGTTCATTAACCTCGCCACCGCAACCGCCGCCATCGTAGCGGCTACTACTCCGACAGACCAACCCGGTGGTCCGTGGCTAAGAACGGTTGAACGGAAGTGAAGACGCAAGCTATGTAATACGGAAACACTATCATCATAATAATCATCATCATGTTCAAATGATCAAGTACCAGGAGAGCCGTTGACGGGATATTTAAGGAAAAGTTTTTCCCTATAAATTATATTCTCTGCCCTGGGAGGGACAACAGCAAGCATTCCGAGAAGCCTTTTATTAAATTTTCAAAATAAATGAATTTCCAACTAGTTTGTACCCTGGTTACAGGCATTGTCTTTTGACTCAGTATGCTAACTAAGATGTACCCGGGGTTTCTTGGCAACCCAATCCCGGCTGGTAGCCCCGTTGCTTGGGCCACTACGAGTACTACTATGAGTGAGTCAAGGTTTTAATCTTGAGTTTATGGCGGCTCCTTGGTGAGCGACATTAATGGACCCCGCAAAAGATTACTTGGGAACTGCGGGAAAGAGTAAGAGAGAGAGAGAGAGAGTGAGAGCATAAGTTGGAAGGATCGGATTTCCCGGACTGAACATGGGAAAAGGAGAGCAAGTATTATAGTGTTGTACCACTACTCTCTCTGTATAGCGTGTAAGTCAATTTAGTGGCCTGGCCGGGATGGGTTTTTCCTTGGTTATAAATTCCAGGATCTGGCCGAACCTTGTTTATATGAAGTAAGTCGGGCGACATTTTAAGGGATCTTCGCCCGGGCTTTTCGGTGGAAAATCAACCACAAATTACTGCAGTTCCCCTGGAGACCACACCCGGTTACGGCCCAGAATCGTCCCCGGTCCCCCGGGTCTTTGCTCAAGTGTTTGTGCAGCACTGTGTACATACATAGACATGGACGAGAAAAGTGGTTGTATTCAAATGGGATCATGGAAATTAAACACATTTCGTCTTTCCTAACCCCAAGGCCACCATAAAGGCGGTGGCGGGACTCTGTGTGTGTGTGTGAGGCGGGCGGAAGCAAAAGCTCTGTGGGGCAAGGCCCGTGCATTCCACAGGAGTTTTGACAGAATAAAGTAATAGTGTGCCGTGCATGCATGTATGTAGTTTACACAGTGCATCCATACGGGAATTGAGGGATTTTAGGGTGGATGAGCAAGAGAGGATGATTTAAAATTGATAAATCAATGCTTGGGAGAGAGAGATTCAAAGGGGGGTGTGCCTTCTAGTAGTTGTTGGGCTTGCAACAGTATATGGCTTCTGCCAGCTTCGTGCTGTGTGGTTCTACTACCATGTATATAAATTCCACAGAACTCGGGCAGAAATGGTAGTAGAAGGCGGAGAGGAGGATCTTTTGACAGAGGAATGCACGAGGAAGCAATATTTTTTGGGCGGATGAGAAAGCCGGCTCGATCAGATCTGTCATGGGGGATATTGGAAAGCACAGCATGATGATGTTCTTCTCGACATCACATCCTCTAACGTGACGTGGAGGCGAAATGTGTCGTGTGAACGAGCATCCTGTTTATCCCGCCGTGTCATCACAGCATGTCATATGTTTCACAATCATCATCAGCAGCATCATGCTTCCCATTCGTTTGTCCCGTGTCGATGGAGTGCACAGTCGTGGGCACCCGCACTCATATGCCAGCCTTCCGGCAGTCCCTGCTGGTGATCAGTGTATGTACTTCTGGGGACGTGGACCTGGAGTTAGGCGTGACCAAACTGTGCTCCGAATAATTGAGATACGTAGTAGGAGAGAGAGAGAGAGAGAGAGAGAGAGAGAGAATATACCTCTGAGCATCGCCTTGGAAATTGGCTGGCTGAATCCAATATCACTACCAGGGAATGCTCTCGCTAGATCCGAAACTGCTGCTGAGGCTAATCCCCGCCTCCGATGGCTCCGCCGTACAAAAATCGTATCCAGCGTGACCATTGTGTAGACTCCCATCGTCATCCTGTCTAACGAGCCTGAAAAATGGCGGAAAAATGACTGTTGTTTTTACAGATTCCATTCAGGCCGGCTGGGTTCTACGCACAGGTAAGTGAGAAATGTTCCATGAAATAAGCTTGCGGGCCAAGTCAAATAATACCTTTGGGCTTTGCGGTGAAGAAACCGACGGCTTCCCCGCCCACCCACAGTATCTTGGCCATGTCTGTGGCTGGCGGCAAAGCAAATTCAAATTCCTCCGCAGCCTCATCCGCGGGCTCCCATTCCCTGTAGATTACTTGGCTCAGCGTGTAGAGAATGAGGCGGTCGGAGTCGGAGGTAACCTGAAATGGCCGCATTGAGTACAAGGTAATAGAATGAGTATTATTGTGGAGCCAATTATATCATTCGTAACTCTATGTCAGATTTTCCTCACTGGTTTCCATTATGTTGAAGGAAATGGGTGGGAGACGGAGATTTGAGAAAATATTCAGTTTTTTACTGTGATCCGTCTTAGGATTTGGAGTCTGACTGTGAGAGAGGGAAAATCAAATGTTTTCCAGTTGGAAGATGGCGAAAAATTTCTCAATTTCGTTATCGCTTTAGTTTGTCCGCATAAGTCGGCTAATAATGATTCCTTTTGTGTGGAGTGCGTGCTAGAATTTAGTGGTGGATACAGCTGACATTAGGGGAGGATGATATTAGAAGATGCTTGTATACCGGGTAAATGCCGTCCTTGATAGTTCCATCGGAGTCTGGACTCGGGACGAGAACGTCGTTGACCGGGCAGAAGAAGAGTTTGGAATCGTGGAGTTGTCGTACGCCCACAGCTGGTCCCAAATCGTTGACATTATTATGATTGGACAGGAAATTAAGGAGTCATGAGAGGAATAAATTAGAATAACAATTAGTAAAACTTGTTCTCTCTCTCCCTCTTTCACAGGCGAATATTTACGGGTGCATTATTAATGGGGACAGAAGACTGGAGCGGATGAGCTTGGAGGAGCTCGGAATTAAGCAAGACATTAGCTCTATTAGAGGACGAGCCAGCACCCTGGTTCTCCCTTCTTATTCTCACCCAGGACGACGTCCTCCATTTCTTGGAAAAACAAGTTACATGGCCACTGCCCACGACGAAGATCCGCCGTGTGTGTAAGTAGGTCTGGTGATATAGGAAATTCTAGCAGTTCTCTCCGGGTACGGTAAGAAAATGAGTAGTGTTGAAGTATACTAATAGTGTCGGTGGTGGTAGTATGTAATTATTTACTTGACTGGACTAGAATGACTCTGCATTACACTTCCGCCACTTTCTGTTATCCATTAAGGACCATAATGTTCAACCATTAGCATTAGCTAATTTGCACGAGCTGTTGTTCTACTGCTGCTGATGTTGCTGCTACTACTACCACTACTACGACTGTCGTATAACTTTTCACGGAAGGACACAGCCGGACTTTTCTATTCGTTGTTATTATCGTGGTAGGGGCGCTCCCGGCATTGGACCTAATTTCCCAATTTACAGCCTCTCAACTAACTTCTGCAAAGTTTGCGTTTCGCCCTAAAATCGATCGATCCGTGATTAATGAGAGCCTGGTATGTACAGTGTGACCATAAAGAGGAACTGACAAGTTTAATTGGAGAGGCCGCAGTTTTGCGGTTTTATCTCAATATGTACGCACGTACATGCAGTGGAGATTGGAACACGTCGAGCTTTTTGAGCAGGGCTTGCCATATCTATCTGTATGGGAGGAACGGAGGGTTGTTGCTGTCGGAACTGGGTGAAGTTAGTAATGGGGATCAGAGAAGAAAAGAACACGTAAGGGAGACCACATATTTGTTGGTTGGATGATCAAAGTTATAAGTTGCATCAAATGCGTCGCTGTGTTTCCTTCGGGGTTGCGTAACTAAACTTGTTATGTAAGATGATGTGCCGGACTGTGAGTGAGAGTGTGGGCCGTATATAGCAGTAACATAGTACATACTTTTTTTGCAGAGCTTGCAGAAGAGGCGAGCGTACTCGGGGTAGTCCTCATCAGCCAGTTCCAGCCCATCCTTTGTGCGTAGATCACATCCACAACTGCACGGGAATCAGAGTGGAAACCCTTAATTTCACAGCTCGTCGTGTAGAACTGGGAGCTGGAGTGACGGGTGATTGCTTCTACGCACGTGACGTGCTTCCAAACCCGCCATCACTTTTAACCTACTTTACAACGCGGCTCAGAAGACAGGATTTTAGAAAATAAAGTCAATATTTTTATGATAAACTTTTCCCAGTTTTAACGTCAATATTATTTTTGCCATAATCGACTTGTAAAAGTGACCCGCACTTCTTTGTACACTGCCATATTCAGTTATGAAGTTTTAAAAGATTAATGAGCCGGACATGTCTGAGTGGAAAAGATGGAGTTGTAAAATCCCTTTCCCGTTACTACAGCGCCCCGCCCTACCACATTTATCTCCTGTATAAGTAGTGAGCCCTTACCTCGGACAGATCCAAGCCCTTCCCGCCATGTCAGCACTGACTGACTGACTGACAAGAACCCAGCCCAGTTGAAGGCTGCTGTCCGGCCCTGTATACTGTGACGGTGAGGAATAGCAGCTGAACAAATTATGCCTTCTTCCAGCCCTCGGATTGATGGATCAGTTTTGCAATGAACTCTGCCACACGGAGCTGCTGTTGTGAGCTAAAAAACTTCACTACCATGGGAACTGGCGAGGAACTATAAATCCTATACAACTCTCTCTCTCTCTCTTTATATTTGACTACCCGAACAGAGCCATAAAGTAGAACTGGAACACTGCACTTTGGACGACCTTATTCCCTTCACGTAGCCAAGACATTACCCGCTGCACTGGTATTGCTATTGTGGCCTGTGACGAAGGAGGGCATGTGACGAGCTTATTGCGGTATACATTGCATATACACGGAACTGATGGGGTTCCTCCATACAAAACCTTTGCCAGATTCTCCTAGCTTTTCAGCTTGCAATGTATGATAAGCAAATAATACAGACGGAGCCAGACATAGGATCCTATATGTGCTGCCGTCTTTCAACATTTTAGTATGGTTCATGCACTCCATACCACTCCCATTTAGTATACAAAAACCCAGAGCTCCGCATCAAGTTCCATATAAATCCCATGGATATACATGCTGCTTCAAATTCAAAGCTCATCCATAATCCGCTCCACACATTTTATAAAACACTCCTCGGCAGCAATCCCACCGTCACTTCCTTCAGTCTCCTTCGTCAGCGAACATAAATGATTCATGCTATTGACTTTTCCAATAAAACCATCCGGCCGCCGTCAAGTCCTTAAAACTCGTGTATTTTCTCCCTGGCTACATATGCATGGCGATGGTTGTGGTGGTGGTAAGAATGGTAAAATAATTTCCTTGTCACTGGGTTCTTCTCCTTCTCCTTCTCCTTCAACGGGCGGCAGAGTGCCGGAGTCACGATTAGGGAAACTTAAAACTATATGTGGATAGCCGATTTAATGAAATTCACGAATGTCTTGGTGTGCTGAATCCAATTTATACGGCGTTCTGCTGCTACTCCTCCTCCTCCACCACTGCCGTCCGATCAACTCACAATGAGAAAGACTTCCTCCTCGTCTACCCCAACGCATCTCTTGCGGCGGCTAATTAGACGACGGCGGCTCGACGGTGATTTGCATGAAAACCAGTCCCTGCACACATGTATCATTGCAAATTAGAGCTTCTAATTGCAAAAAGTTAGACTTTCAATCCCCTTTCACCTCACACAATCCCACTCATCCCTCACACCCGCCCACACACATACACACACGTACAGTGTGTGACTGGCATCCAGAGTTGGATCACTATATGTAGCTAGAGCTTGTCGTATTACTCGGTAAGTCTGAAAGCCGCGATATTACTAGCTATAGCATAGTATAGCGTTTGTGTGAGAGTATTCTGCCCCTCGAAATTCAATCAAAGTGTCACACACTTTACCATTTCTCCTTACAGCTTCAAAATTCCCCCCCCCCCACCTTACTTCACATGGCAAGTGTGGTGAGGACCACAAAACGACCCGCCGTACGAGAAAGGTGTTGAAGAGATTTACGTCCGCACCCTGTCATCCCTCATACTCTTCCTTCCGCTGAGCAATACCCCCACTCCTCTGTCGAGCCCAACGCTCGTCCACTCATTGTTGAGAAAAGTACTTAAATAGAGGGGGAAACTTTTCCACGGCTCACCTTATCTTTTACCAAGTTCTTCCCTTAAATCGACCGCTCCAACTGCCGAGCCGACCCCGCACCTATGGGGCCTCACTCCGGCTTACACTCTCTCGGAGGAAACTCGTCTTGAATCATCCATCTTTCACCTCCAAAACCTGTGGAAAGGGTCCCATCCCCACGTTTCTCGCATTCCAACAACCAACCAACCCACCGCCGTCACCGCTGCGTGCCACATCATCCCGAGAACCTAATGAAATTCCAGATTGAAATCCCGTCAAACTTCCCGCTCGCACAGTTGGAACTGACTCAAAATTAACCGCTCCTTCCTACTCAATGGGGATTTGGGCAAGAGGCTCGTGGGGTCCCTTTATACATAGACAAACCATCGGCTGAGTGAGTTCAATGTGGGGTGGGGGGGGACTGACTTGGTCTCTTGGTCATATTGGAGAGTTACCATCGGCTGACCTCACTATGTGGGACTACTGTTTCTTGGTCGCATGCTGGAGTGTTACCATGCCATAGTCTACATCGCTGTCCTTTGTATAAGATAGACCATAGAGCACCCTTTCATCTCAATGACTCCTTTTTCCCTAGGAAAGATCAGTGGGACGGTGCGGGTCAGGATGGAAAAGAGAAGATGAGAGAATGAAGGGAGCTATGGGTAGCGTAATGCGCAGGCTGTTGCCCTTTAAAAAAAATAAAGAACTTTGTCCAGAATGGAAAAGGAGATGATGCGGGCTATGTGTAGTTGTTGTAGTAGTAGTAGTAGTAGTGGTATATGGAACTTCTTCCCGGAGATTCTTGATAAGAAACTGATGCTCCAAGGCTTTTACGATGCGGATGCTAATAGATTTAGAAGCGAAGGCGAACAGTAGTGGGATGGTAATCAATTGTGTTTTTTATTTAGAGCTCAACTTTGGGAGTAGAAGTAAGTGGATACTGGGAAAGTGGTGGGGTGTGAGTGGAGGGGAGGGGGTTTGAAGAGCGGGATAGGATACTGGGGTTGTTGCGAGTGCATTTTCAATGTGTGTGGTTATATATGTGTCTGTGTGCTTCGTGTGTGTGTGTGTGCGTACACCCCTTGAATATCCGCAAGCGGGTCCCCCCAGATACACTGCACACAAATACACATACACACATACAAATACTACAAGAGAGAATGAGAGAGACTCCTGCGAGGGAATGGGACATGGTTGAAAGACAATTTATTAGGCAGTTATGCAGAGAGTTGCTCGGAATTGATGTTGAGCTTTGTCGTAAAAATGTCATTGGATCCCGGACAAGCCAAGAATGAGAATGAGATGTGACTCGACATCGTCACGCCTCACTTCCCCTTAACCTTCCATTCTTATCGCTCCCTCTCCTCCTTTCTCTCTCTCTCTCTCTCCCTTCTCCTTTGCGAATTTGGGACAAAAATCGTTCCAACTTTTCCCCCGCCGCCCTTATGCATGCACCCACCGCCGCGCCACTGCCGCCGTAGACATCATCCTATATCCGCTACTATCAGCTATATCAGAGTTAACGTCCCTCATCACAATCATCATCATCATCATCATTATGGGATCCTACCCCACTTTCCCATCATCATCTTCCCTCCCGCTTGTCAAGTGTTTCAAATTTCCAAAATTAATCGGACGGTAAGATACTACACCAATAGTATCTTACCTTTCAGCCTTCAGTGGGCCACCATAGGCTGCACAAAAGTTCCCAAACGCACAGCAGGCGCACATATAGTACCAGAAGCCTTACTTTTTTTCCCAACCGGTGCTACAAAGGGGGACTGGGATGGACGTGGGTGAAGTTTGAAATTTTAAAGTTGTCTTTCATGAAAGGAAGGAGACGGAGGAGGACGTGAGGGGATGAGGATGAGTATAGAAGGATGAGAAGGACACGTAGAGAGGGAAAGAGTTACAAAGGGGATGCTCTGTTCGTATATGACGGCACTCGCATATAATTTCCTTTCCTACACCCAAGATCCTCAAGTTCCGTTTTACCCATGGAAAAAGCACTGCTTTTCTCCCTTAGTTAGTCTGCGAGGCTGAATGAGCCGAGATACACGTCGCGGGCTCGCGGGAAGGATAGCAAGAGTAAAAGAGAGAGAGAGAGTGCGGCAGAGGCGTGTGTAATCTATGGGAGGGGATTTCCATGACAAAGTCTTGGGAGAAAGTCACGATCCGCGGAGCGCTTGGGAAGTTTCCTCAGGAAACTCAATGTTGGCAATTTCCCTCTTAAGAGCACTGGGTCAGCACAGGTTCATTCCGCCTGGATGTGTGTGTGTGTATGTAGGATCTTCTCTCTCTTATTCACATCTCACTCCTCAACTCATCCTATACCAGTCCGTCGTCCGTCCGTCCGCTCATCTCATTCTTTCCCGCTCTCCCTTTCATAATAGTCTCTTTGTACCCAGTTGTTGTTGTTGATGTTGTTGTTGTTGTTGTTGTTGTTGTTGTTGTAGCAGTAGAAGTGATATCGGAGTCTTCTCAGGGTTCAAGACATCCCCACTGACGTTACTTATGGCACCCGCACCTTCTACCCTTAATTTCCACGTCAACCCATATATGTAAGTATACATGTAAATATTTGAGGCAGTGATGACAGTCGTACTACGCAATAAGGGACTAGTGTAGGGTATACAACAGACTGTTGAATTAATGTGGCTCGGCCGAGTGGAGCCAGCTGCACTCACACATTGCACACTTCCCCACAGAAACTCACCACTACCCGAGCCGTGTGGCTGGGAGACTTGTTGTATAGTATATATAGCCCCCTTGCTTTGTATTCGGTTTGAGCCGTCTTCTGACAAATTACCCGTACGTAATGATAGGAAGGCCGGTGACGGTCCAAGTTAACAAAGTCATGAGTTATAGATGAGCGTCTGCATCGATCGAGCGGGAACTCGGAGGAAGAGGCTCCCCCTCTCCTCATCAAGAAGCGAGACCTTGGCGTCGTAAGCCAATCTGTGTGTGGACAGAAAAAAAAACGGGAACAGACCGGTTTAATCTATCACTTGTGTGTGAGAGAGAGAGAGAGAGAGTAAGAGAGGAAATAGGATTATTTGCCCATTCAATTATCCCGTGGAGTTTCTGCTACCATTGAAACAGTGGCTACGAGATCGTATAATAGCGAGCCAGAGAAGAGAAAGAGAGAGACTGAGAGAAACCAACTCCAAGGCGGGATATTGGACTATGACGAGAAGAGATTGTGACTCAATTAGCGGAATTTTCCCGCTCGGGTGACAGCTTGAGTGCCACAATGGGGAGAGAGGGATATTAACTGACTTATTGAGGAAGATGATGACGGTGCGGTTGTCCGGGCGGAGGAATGCAACAGATTGTAAATTGTGTGGCACTTGAACCCCCCTCATCTGGATCCGGACGGAGCCCGGCGGTACAAACTTGGACACGTGACCGATGGCGTAATAAATCGGCTGTTTCAGAAACTCGTCCGCCTCTGCATTCACTAGGATCGCCGCGTCAGCCGCAAACTTTGCCCAGTTTGGTCCTCCGGCCAAGTCCACGGCCAAGTTCCAGTCCAACCACCCGCTCACATAGCCCTTCATGTCCTGTAAAGAGATAAGCAGAGAGAGAGAGAGAGGGGGGTCAGGAAGTGAGGAGAGACTGTCCGCGTATGCAGAGAGGGCGGGGGGAAAAACGCTTTTGCCGGTCTCTAATCCCCAACCAACACACAGTTCCGCCCCCCTTCATCTCGGTCAAGTTGGGGAGAAAACAAGTGATAAATCCCGAGAGCGGAGGGGGGAAAGAAACATGGGAGGAATTGAAAGGGACCGTTTTGGAGGACGGACACACACACACACACACACACACACAAAAAAGGAAATGTTTCGCTCCACTGCGACCGGGGGGAAAAGAGTACTTCCCGCGGTCGTTCATTTAAATCCAATGGACATTTAGCACATGGACTGGAATAAAGACGCCAAATAAAGATAGAATCGAAAATACGTCTCCCACAAAGTCCCTCCGTATACATCCTTATAATCGTACCCCACCTTTTCCCACTCACCAGCCCCACCACCACCATCACAACTACGTACTGCTACCATCCTGGTTCTCTTCAACAACTACAACCACCGCAACTGTACAACTGCTACTACCACCACTATTGTACAACTATTACTAGCATCCCTACAGTACAACCACAGTGTACGTACTACTACTACCACACACCGATACTGTACAACTATACCCATCACTACTGGGGTCTCCTAAAAATTCCAAAATCCTACCCTTTAGCACATCTTCTAAATCCATGTACATACATGCATGCATAGCATCCAAGGCTGCAAAATGCCGGAATAGACTCCAACTCCCCCGCTCTCTAATGCACTTTACTATCAACTCAAGTGTTTTAATGGGCAACTCAGCCAGAACGGGGGAGAGAAGGAGAAAAAAGGAGTTGAAAAGCTACCATTTTGTGGATGGAGCGGAAAGGAAAATTAATTAACGACTCTTCAAAAGATGAAGTAGAGAGAGAGAGAAAACTAACAAACACTGTGTGTGTGTGTGTGTCAGAGAGAGAGAGAGACATAGAAAGGGAATGAGTGGGGATATAGAAGAAAACTATCCTACGATGAATATCAGCCTGAGGGCAAGTCTTACTGCATAAGTTACTAGGACGGAGCAGAGAGAAGAATGTGCTGCGGCTACTATTGTACGGGGAAAACAAGGGGAGAGCGCAGGAGCCGTAACGCTTTTATCCATACTGTAATGGAGAAGATGGGGAAGTGCGGATGAGAGAGAGAGAGAGAGCAAGGCAGACTGTGTCAGTTGGAGGAGAGTAAACAGGGAAAGGGAGAAGGTATAGAGGTGAAGTTGATATTCTTACGCGAATAATGGCTTCCAGATATTTTTCTCCTCGTTCCCAGCTTCCCGGAATTACCTTTTCCAGCTCCCACGGTGTAAATCCTGCGGAGGGAAAATGAAAACTCATTTCCACTTGGAAATTTTTATGCTACATTAAAATATTTTATCCAAGTTTTATAACTTTCGGGGAGAATATATGAGGGGGTGGGCTTGAAGAGCGCACAGTACTGCACCACTCAAATGCAACGGTTCAAATGCCCCTCCAATTCTACGTATTATATTACCTGCCCCACCTCCCCGTCACAAGTTGCACACACTACATAATGGGAACAACGAGGGATGTACATTACAACAACTCTCCTCCATGCACATCACTGATCATGCATGACGGGAGGACATGGATAGGAGCCGAGGGAAAGTAACTCTCTAGAGTTGGAAGTACGGGATGGAAGATGTCCTTCAGCTAGTGTTCCGAAGTGGTGGCGAGAAGTAGAGTGTGGCAGGGAGCATACTATGGAGCGTGTATAGGGAGACAACCGGTGATGGCCCTTGCCCACTTCCCTTCCAGCAGCAGCAACGGCTCCGATGGCCGAGAAGAGACAAGGAACGTGGTAATTTGTTACTAAACTCTTTCTTAACTTGGACTCGGGGAGGAGAGCTACTACTACTATTACGACTGCTGCTACTGTCTCGTCCTACCAATAGCTTAACTGGAGTGAAAGACAAGATAGAATGGATGAAAGTTGAGGAGGAAGGGAGGGAAGGAAGGGAAAGGGAGGGAAAGTGGTACTTGTTCTCATTTTACGATTCAATTCAATTCACAATCCTATCACAATTCACAGACAATGAGTCGTCAAGTGAAAGTGAAAGGCGTTTCCGGAGCAATCGGCAATCAAATTCCAGATTTCTTTCAAGATGTTTACGCTACTTTACTGCCCGCTTAAATCCTACATTTTCACTCACCACCACACTCAAACCTGGACTCTCACA
>VYYI01003269.1:0-12596 GCA_021029175.1 Bilobella aurantiaca
CGCTACCAATAAACGCTAAGAAAGTTATTGCAATTGTTTTAAAAGTAATTTTTAAAACAATTATTAAATGTTAAGAAAATTACTGAAATTTATTTTGAAAGCAATTTAAAAAAAATTATTAAATGTTAACAAACCGTGGTAAAACGGTCAACCAGTAGCGGAAGTAGGAAACTTTGAACTAGAAAAATTTTAAGATTAGACTAGAAAAAAAAGTCTTGCTATTCGGAAGTCAATAGGCCATTTCCAAATATACAAGGCGTTTAAGGTCATCAGGATCATCCTTACTTTTTGTTTCAAGCAAAATTAGAGTTTGACCAAAAAAGGTCATTTTGGGCATTTTAGGGGTCATTGGGGGGTCACAGAGAAAAGTGTCTTATACAAGTGTTGCTCCCCTTCATAAGAGGAACCACTTTTGTAGGCGTCATTTTTCATGTCGTCGTAGAATGATATCCCTTTACCTTTGACCCCCAAGGGGGTGACTTCCGCTCAACTTCCTGGAGGTTTAACAAAAATCCTGCAACAAATTGATGTTTCTGTAAACAAACCATTCAAAACGAAAATTCGCAGCTCGTGGGATGAGTGGATCCACCCCGGTATCTCTCACAAAAGATGGTAACCGTAGAAAGGCCACCTCATCAACCGTATGTGAGTGGATTGTAAAAGCATGGAAGGAGATCACGGTTCCAACGATTAAAATCGGTTTTGCTAAAGCTGGATTGCATAGCTAATGGCTAATGGGGAAGATGACAGTATGGAAGATATTGCCCATGAAATCATGGAAAATAGGTCCACTACGGATTCAGAGGAAGAGAGCTGCCCTCGACAGATTTGATGAGCTTACGCTAGATAAATAATGATTTTTATTCTATTTTGGCTATTTTAGAAATAAGTTTAGTTTTCCAAAAAAATTGAATTATTTTTGAGAAATTTTTCAGATAAGACGCGTCTTATACGCCAGGAAATACGGTAACTTTGTTCAAGTATATATTATGAAAAATACCAGAAGCCCGAAAACACGTTATTTGGGTTGAGGGTCATCTAAATGGAAAAGGTCAGGGGTTACTTAGGTTGAATATATGAACAAAAGATTGTGCCCGTATTTAAAAAAAAAAAGAATGTGTTTTTTAAATGTCCCTATGATATAATAATAAATGAGCAGCGAGTAGGGACGGAATCGTGTGGAAGCGGAAGGGTGTTTTTGTCCAACCACCACACACAGAAAGCGATATAGGGAGAAGTACAGCTATAAAAGAGAACATTAAAATTTTACTAAAGCGGAATACTTGGTAAAACTATGTGACAATTTTCCCTAGACTAATGTGAGTATTCTAAAACAAGAATCTGAAAATTTTTTGAGGCGGACTCTTCAAACAAAAAAGTTATGAATTTTTGAAAATTTTGAATTATGAGCAGATATCGGCGTTATTCATACGTTTTGTGGCTCCAGCCGCCGGAGGCGTGTTGGGCGAATTGTTTTTTTCGCGCCCGAAGGGCCCCAACGTATGCTATTGTTATTAGGCCAGTTATGGATGTTACCATCTTCCACACGTAGGTTAATTCAACCTCAGGTTTTTTTTTTCTTTTTTAGGGTTTCAATTCGTTACAAGACCTTTATAGACAATTCCAATTTACCTCTCTGGAAAATGTCCTCTGCCTTCATCATTTTTGTGATGAAGGTAATGCGTTGATTTCAAATGAAGCAACTTATGCCGACACCTGCTCATATTTCAAAATTTTCAAAAATTTATAACTTTTATATTTGAAGAGTTCGCCTCAAAATTCTTTCAGACTCTTGTTTAGTACTTATATTAGTCTAGGAAAAATTGTCACATATTTTTACCAAATATTCCGCTATAGTAAATTTTTTCCAAAACAGACAATTAAGAGCGAATGTTAGTTTGGTGCCGACTGAAATATCGATCTAGCAGCCAATTGTTAGCGGACTTAGCGGATAGTGATTATGGGAAGTTTAGGTGTTAAGCGCCTAGGCTACTGGATCAGCACCAAGAAATCAAAGAAGTTCTCTCTCTTGGAATTGGAAGATGCACTTAGGTAAGAGATGCAGAACAGACACGCCCTGTATCCGTTACTTTACATCTAGGGTTGGCCACCCCAAATTTCCTAATCGAGATTTTGGTTTATCCAAAATATATAACAAAATTAACCTTAGGGTCCCCTATGTGCATCACTTTGGGGAAAAAAATCCGAATGAGTATGACATGATGATGCAAAGGAGGGACCCTTAAGATTCAAACAAAAATTGTGTTGTTGTAATGTAAACGTTGTAAACTCTCCAGAAACGAAAAAGCTAACTTCATTTTACTGTCAATAACTTGTAGGAAGCAAAACATCATTGCAGTACGCGTAAGTACTGGTGTTCATGTTCAACCCTCACCAAGAACACATAAATGGATCTATTCAATTTTAGATTAATCTAGAATCTCCGCTACAAGGGCAGGGTATATTTAATGGAATTCTGCACAAATTAACAGATGTTATCGCCAAAGCAGGCCAGGGTGATGAACAGGTATCTCCACTTGACTTAGATTAAGGTTTTCGAATATTATTTATTATTAATTAAAATTATATATTTTACAGGCCAAGCTCCTCCTCTCTAATTTTGAATCGTACTTAACGGAGCATACCAATGTTGTGGTGATCGACGCGATTGACACAGTGCGGACAATTATTGACCGACAAAAGACATACAGCCTGCTTCAAAATTGTGACTTTGATACAAACGGTTATTTATTTGTTACTTTTTACTACTAAATCTCAATTCCATTTTCAATCTCGTTCAGTCTCTTTTCTAGTAAATTCAATTTTTATAAGAATTTCAGTGATAACTTGTATTTTTCAGAAAGGGTATTTATTCCATCGTTTGCGACGATTGAGTCCCTACAATGTGATATTCCAACGATTCTGAAAAACTCTGGAGTTCAGTTCCCTGTAGGTAATTAAAGCCTTAACACAATCACATTTCTACTTAATAAATTAATGATAAGTGAGGGTTATTAATTTTCCGTGTTATTTACAGTTTGCAAACCAATTCTCGGACACGGAAGTACTATTGCCCATCAGGTAGTTAAGCTCCCTCTTTCTTTTTAAATCAGTACTAACCTCTTTTGATTTTGCGTTACAGATGACGTTACTCTTCAACGAGA
This sequence comes from Bilobella aurantiaca, assembly GCA_021029175.1. NCBI lineage: Eukaryota > Metazoa > Arthropoda > Collembola > Poduromorpha > Neanuridae > Bilobella > Bilobella aurantiaca. Next base: position 3,165 of record VYYI01003269.1, read on the forward strand.
GGGGGTTTGCTCAATGTCGATTTCCGTGTGTCGTCCAATCCTTCATTAACCATGGCGCATTTCTGTATAAGCTGTTTGCAATTGGCGAAGAAAGTTACCTGGTGAAACGTCCATCCATTGTTAATTTACTTGCATCGGAAGGTGATTTGGAATTTAGATAAAGATGCTAAAAATGTCTTCTATATAATAAGCATTCTATTTTTCAAAATCTCTTGATTCGGATAATGATCGTATTTTAGTTTTTGATATGTTACTAACCTCTCAAATCGACGTTTCAAAATTAATAGAGTAGTATACACCCTTCCGATCTAAAAAAAACCTTTCCTCTATATGATACACACACAAGTAAAATTACATTCATTCAGTTTTGACTTTAATAAGTTGAGAATGATCAATATCGCTAAAATTCTTTTAGACCTGGAACCAGTGCACTTCCACAGTGATGAGATATCGAAGCCTGGATCATGCGGTCATTTAACCATGCGTGGACAAAATGACTCAGAAACAACTTCATTGCCATGCCCCGATGTCTTGAAGTGCATTGTCAAAGGTGTTCATAAAACCCTAAACGTTGGTCTCTTCGGTGTTGATGTCATCGTCGAGGAAGGGAGTGGTCGATATGGAATAATCGATATAAATGTCTTTCCAGGTACATCAAGAACAATAAAGCCTTTTAATGTCAAACTAATTTCTAACTTATTTTTAAGGCTATGACGGAGTTCCTGACTATCCTAATAGAATTGCTTTTTATATTCGAACACAGTTAGACAAATAGTATTTATAAATAGGCTGTCTTTTATTGTAAAACTGCTCGGTCCAATATATATAATATGTCAAATAAGATCTCTATTTCTCCATTTATATTCGATTTGTTTTCCTGATTTATCTAAAAAATTTTCATTGATGCTGCAGCGATAAATCTTCAATATTTTATTGTGTATTACTGTAGTTTTAGCGTCGAAGCCGAATTAATAACTACTAGGTTTACAGAACTTTTGAAAAATGAAAACACATTCTTCTCATTCAACATTTAACATAAAAGCATTTGCGTCCTTAATATTCTAAATTCCTTCCAAAATTGGTTTTAGTTTTCTCGAGAATTGAATGGGTACTTTGTGAGCAAGGTTCCAGGAAGGGTCATTCGTCATAAACTAATTTGTATAATAAGCCCTTTTCCACCGACGTTGTTTAAGGGTCAGAGACCCTTTGTGTCAACCTTGACCGCTGTTGCAGCGCAGCACTCTAAAAATCCAACGAAGAGTTATCATGACTAGCGTCACCCCAACCAAAGAATCAGAAGAAAAAGGAAAAGAGTTCTAGTTTTTAGCCTCGATTCCTAGCTTTTATGGAACCATTTTTTGCGGGTGTTAACGAGAAGGGTTTTTATAGTGGTAGGATTAAGGAAATTGGCAAAATGCAGATTAGGGTCTGAATTGCTTTGCAAGGAGTGACAGGTGAGAAAGGTGCATTTCTACCTGAACCCTAATGAAAACACCTGAAACACTCACCCCCTCCAGCCTCATTCATCCCTCTCCAAACACTTCATCCCCCTCAAACACCCCTGCTTCACCTAGGCTACAACTAACATCATACAACTTACCTGTACCGTATACAAAAGTGTTCCCCAAGTACGATTTTTACTTCTACATTTAGGCCTATATCCTTAAGCATTCATAGTACGTAACCCTTCTTTTTCCAAACGGTCCCGTCGTACACTTCAGTAGTAGTTCTTCAAGAGGCAAAGAAACTTTTCCTACGGTCAGTATCCCAAGACACTTTACCAAAAACAAATTGAGGAAATTTGCAATCCAGTGGATACAAAACTTTCTCATTGTGTGCATATCGACCAAACGGATTTTTAGTCAATCATTCTTCAAAATTCTAGGCATTTTTATTTATTTGTCTGTACAATTTCCCTCAACCGCAAGTTACACTTACACTGGTGCAGCAAAAGTTAGTCCTGTTCAGGAACAGAAATTGCAAAAATGAATTTTACACTTTGTTAGAAACTTAATTGACTCCTTTGATTCTGGTGTAAGTGCCTGGAGAGGCATTTGAAAGTGGCGTGCCGTAAATTTCAGAAGCGGAGTGCCAAACGCTGACACAGGCAAAGTTGACGGATTGGGGTTGTTGTCAATTGTTTGAATTTCAAATAGACTTTGCGAACGGAGAGTGAATCAGACAAGTCCTATTGCCCTAACTTGAAGTTAACTCAATTGAAGTTCCAAAATTAGTCGAACGCTTAGCTTCTGCAGGCAGTTACAAGGGTGACAGCTCTTTTTTTTAGTGTTTCACGGTTGACAAGTTATTTTTTTTAGAAGAGGCATTAGGTCATGCTCGTGGAACAACTGGAATAGGAACTTTTGTTCTATTTTAAGCGTCAGCGACCCCCTTTTCAATCTTCGAAGACTCAAAGACGACAACCAGAAATCTACGCCTGCAGAACATGCTTTCCGAGTAGTGCAGTGATCAATTTGTTGTTAAGAATAACTCTTAATTAAGTCTGAAGGAGATGTGAAATAAATTGAGCCGATGAAAGTAAATTAAATTTCATTATTTCAAGACAGAAGGGATCAGAATCCTGATTCCCATTTCCAGTAACTAATTAGTTTGTCAGGGCGTTTCTTCCCTCGCAAATTAATTTTCTTCCAGAGTAGGAAATTATAGTTGAACTCTTGAGTGTTTTTGAAGTGTTTGGGATCGTCTTCCTTTAATTACTTCAATCACAGTTCACAAATTGAAGATTCAAATTAAACGAGGTAAGACTACACAAATTTATTTTTAGACATTATTTATGTACAAACTTGAGTGGGATGCTTCTATGAATTGGCATGCGTTGGAAAGTGTTTTTATACTGTTCATTGTAAACGTGAAGTACCCGAAGTTTTTAAAGCACAACTCTATCATTTGCAGAGACTTGTTATTTATAACTTAATTTATTTACAATGAATTGATGAAGGACCTTTAATCAATATAACTTCGGTAAATGATTCAACCAAATACAAAATAATAGGGGTACATAATAGTAATAATATAATATAATAATAGCAAAATAATAGTAATATATTAATAATACAATAATAATATATTATTATAATAATAATAATAATATTTTTTTACAAAAAGAAATAGACACTAACTTCAGTACATTTGCTTGTGCTTTTACAATAACTGTACAATACGAACATAATGAAATTCAAAAATTACAAACGAGTGTTGTAACCTTCATGCTGTTTTCAAATGATCGGTAGCAATTTCAAAAATTATTTTTATTCTTGACTTCTTTTTTCACCATTTGTAAACCTGTTGCAATTTGAATTAGTAGGCCTGGTTGCAATTGTTCGAGACTGGAACTATTCTCTAAAGCGTTTATTGGTCCGCATAAATTTTATTGGTATTTATCACACACACGAGGGACCCAGCAAGTACGAGCTGCCTGCACTCATTCTGCTTTATAGAATTTTATTAACTCGACTTGACTCTCAAAGAACTCGTTTTAAGTGCTTGTAATATTTTCATAAGTTAAAGCTCATTTTTTGTTGTAAGGTATTTAGTCGTATTTTAATAAATAACTGAAAAGCGTAATTGATATTTTGGAATCTTTTCTATTCGCTAACAAACTTGCATGGTTCATGTTGCTTTAAACATTTAAACTGGGAAATCATATTGCTATTAACTCATCAAAATTTCGGTAGAACGAAATTGTTTTTGTAAGAATTTCCAACGAAAAACTTCTCCTGCGAAACGTTTATTTTGTAACTGCATGGAGGGAACATAAGAAATTAACAGACATAGTGACATTTGAGTGCTGTGAACCCAAATCTCGTTATTTTACAATTCGAGAGCCCTAAATAAGGCAAAATGGAATTTGATATCAGTTGGGCTACGGTTGGAGTGCATGACTTCAAATCATATTTCAGCGTAAATAGCTCGAGGCTCTTTACAAAGCACCCAAGCATTCTTCGCTGATGCACCCATATGCCGTACAAAGAGTTTTTGAAACAGTCGTAACCTCTACAGCTTCAGCCTGGATGATGAGCCTAGCAAACCGAGTATCAGTTTTCCAGCTTTAAAAAGTCGCTGAAACGACTCGATTGGATATTCAAAATATGAAAATATTACTCAAGCCAACCTCTGTCGAGCCCTTTTTAAGATTTAAGAGTTCAATATTTTAGCTTAGCTTTTCCTTACTGTCATCCCACTTTTGTGCATGTGGGACTCTCGAGGGGGACTGGAGAGCTGGAGAAAGCTTTTTCGGAAATCCGCAAGAATGTCATCCTAATCTAAATTCAATTTCTCTTGTCATGAAAGAAATATTGAGTATTAGAAGTCCTGTTCTGGGAGATAATTCAATATTTCCCAAATTGAGGCCGAGTCCTCGGAAGGGCTTCTTATGCATTCCTATTTTCCAGAAGCGGAGGGAAGAGAAAGTGGGGCCTAAACTTTCTCCACATTGCGACATTGTGATTCAGATTCAATTTGATGCATAATAACATGTTCGACGGCCCTTATCGTGTAGTGTCAGCACTTCCGTACAAAAAATGAGGACATTATTTAGGTGGATTGTAAAAAGTGCCCTGTAGCAGCAGCCTGACTCCCATAACGACATAACGACATCGAGAGAGGGCCTCTGCTGATCTTAAAAACTTCGTAACGACAACGATACATTCCTTCCTGATTTAATGCTTGTAAATTACCCCTGTAAATTAAGTATCCCCTCCAATTCACAGTTAAGGCTCATTTATCAGGATTAATTTAAATTCAAAGAGCGATATAGGAATTGGAGGCATCCGGATTGAAAAATTAAGATCAAGCAAGGCGCGCTAAAAGCTTGTACGGATATCATAGCATTTGTCCTCTTAAATGATTTAGCTGCATATTGATTCTACAATAATTCAGCTCACCACCACGACCACGATATCTATTAGCAGCATCAGTTAACTCTTGGGCAGAATTTTTTAAATTATAAATGGCGTCTCATTTAGACATTTATTCACAAATAACCTGACCTAATTGTCTACGATTCTCCAAACATGATGTTTCAATTCCACTAATATTTGCTTTACTAAGTTTTTACATTCTCACCTTGCATTTATAAAAGGCAAGGATATTGACTAAAGGTAAAAGGTTAAATTAAAGTTAAGTAGGCTTTATTTTAGCGGAATTTTGGCTTATTTTTGTACTTTTAATTTATTTCAGTTTTAGAATTCTCAAACTACGCGTATTCTAACGATCACTGTGTTCGTTGTTGACACGTCCTTGCCACCCTTTTCTCAATTGTTGTTTTTAAGAATTTCTTAATGGACGTGAGAGAATGCAGTCAAGACTTTCCGGTTAGCATGTTACCTGTACAATGGTGGTGCAAGATGTCATTTGATGGCTTGAGGTTAAGAATAGAGAAGTGTTGAGCGATTTGAAATTTTAAGTTTTGCAGTCGTTGTAAATGGAATAAATGTTTTGATGCCTTTATGGCCCAGAGTCAGACATTCTGTCTAAAGTGCCAGTGTTCCTGCCAGGAGAGCAAGTTACCAATTTCTATTTTATCCAATCACTTATGCTAATCCATGATAGCTCAACCTCCCGCATAATTTCACTACTTGCTCCACAAGAATTCAGGTTGGAAAGCATTTAGCACGAAAAAAAAAATACAAAAAACAAAATTCACTCCACTCACGTAGTTGCTTTACCCTCTGCAAATGTGCTCAGGTTACTTGAGTGCCAATTCATAAATACATCCACGTGTCAGGAACAAAAAACAACATGTAGCACTATAGTTGTCCCTCTGCTGAGCAATTTCTAACGACTTATTGTACAAGAACTTATAGTAAAATTTATTGTAACTTGATACACCGCTAGCATTGTTTCATAGCCACCAAACTTGAAGGGTGTAGGTGAAAGTAGGAACAAAAAAAAAAAAAAAATTGCAAAAAAAAAATTCACTCCACTCACGTAGTTGCTTTACCCTCTGCAAATGTGCTCAGGTTACTTGAGTGCCAATTCATAAATACATCCACGTGTCAGGAACAAAAAACAACATTTAGCACTAGTTGTCCCTCTGCTGAGCAATTTCTAACGACTTATTGAACAAGAACTTATAGTAAATTTTATTGTAACTTGATACACCGCTAGCATTGTTTCATAGCCAACAAAGTTGAAAGGTGTAGGTGAAAGTAGGAACAAAAAACAATTAAAGTAGGGAAGTGATTAGTAATTAAGTACAAAGTGTCTGCGTTTGTGGACGTGAAGTGGTTTTTAAATTGTTCTTTAACTCAAGATGATCTACTATGAAAGGAATTTTGCAGTGAGCGTGCTTCTGCATTAAGATTTGTAATTCGAATGTTTTGTTTTGATTCATTTCAGAACTTTANATTGTTCTTTAACTCAAGATGATCTACTATGAAAGGAATTTTGCAGTGAGCGTGCTTCTGCATTAAGATTTGTAATTCGAATGTTTTGTTTTGATTCATTTCAGAACTTTAGAAGCCTTGTCTGGCTTCCAGAGAATGGAATGAAGGAACCAAGCTATTTTAACAACAACGAACTGGTAAGTACTTAAAAAATTACTAAATGTTATTTTCCACTCAAAATTTATTTCATTGTTTGGTGTTTATGAATTCTGAATTTATTTGTTTTGATTTTTAAATTTGAAATTGTGTCTTTCCGTAAAACTGTATTCCCGAAGTGGACTCTCATTCAAGTGTCAGTAAGTAAGACAGTTATGTCACCAATAGACACATTAGTTCTTTTGTCTCGCAATGCTACAGCCTAGTTAAACTTTTAGTTTAGTATTTTATGCGATCTGTTTAAGGGTACGGAACCTTAATTTTATTCACGTTTGACGTGAAATTTATGTTGAAATTTCGGCACTTTGATTTAAAAAAAAATAGAGAAAGATGGGCACTTAATTAGTAAACTGATACATCCATCATTTTTGCTTTCAAAAACTTGAGCTCCCCTTTAGGCTTGTTGCTGAAAGGATAATTGGAGGCTGGAAACTATTTGAATTTTTAAAACATATCTTTGACTCTGTTGCTTCAAAATCCATTAGGGCAATCTCGGGTTCAGTTGCAGTAAATCAATTCAATCCTTTGATTTTACTTTAAGTGCATGGTGCTAAAATATTAGATCCTGGGCAAGATGATGCTCAAGATCGTAATTGTATTGCCGAAAACCGTTAAGTTGGCCCACATTTTCTGGATGGCATTGCAATTCATTAAAGAGTCATTGGAACGGTTATTGGTCGCTGCTTTGCAATTTCAGAGAGTTGTATTTAGCATGGTAAATTCCAATTTGGCTCGCTGCAATTTGTAAATGTCAATAGCTTGAAGAAAAAAAAAGTACTTCTCACCATTTTTGGACCTCTCTCTCATCTTTCATTTGAGAACAAATACTTTGGAAATAATTGCAGGGAATTCCTCTTTGAAGTCCCGGTTTTCACAGGTTGTGAATTTAATCGTCATTGCATGTTTTAAGGAGAACCTATGAATTATTACAATATTTTGTTAGAGCTCCTAATTAATTGCAAGGGATCAGGGCGATAAAATAATTACTACGAAGGGAATTAGGGCGTGGCTCTCAGCTTTTCGAGTATTATGTTCTTTTGTAAGGTGGGACTCTCCTTTTCTGCAAATATTCAAGTGACGTCGAGTCGTCCAACTAGTAAAAGCGGTTTTCAACACATAATTTTCTCAGTTCTCCTTGATGCAGATTAGTGAATACATTACGTAAGTAGTAATGTAAAAACATTTTGCAAAGTTTAGGCTTTAGTTTTTCGAATAAGAGATTTTTTTTCCAAACAGCTGAAGAAGAACTAGTTATTCTTACGTCTTTGAGATTTGTGCTACGAAATTCACAAAATATCTGGATCGTAAAATGAATATTCGGAAAAATATTTTGGAAATGTATATGAAGTGGGTTCATCTACAGAAAACGTTAGATTTCAACAAACCTATTTGAATATTAAAATTGACAATTAACAAACTTAGAAAACAGTGACTTTGAATCCTTTCACACCCTTTAAGGGAAAGGGAATAAGTATTGCTAGCTTCATTAAGTGGTCAGAGACGTCTGATTTTCATATTAGCGTCGTTAATATTTAAATTATCTTGAGAGCGAAGGATAAATCGTTAATAAATAACACCTTAAAAATAATTGTTACGGCCTTCCCTTCTGTCTGTTCTTCTTAACCATCATCCTCATAAATCATACGCTCGAGTGCTACTAATTTAAGATTGGAATTAGTGATTGGAAAATAATGGGTAGAGGCCATTACACGCAACATGTTGAAGTGTTCTTTGAAAATTCAATCCAAAGTTATTCCCTTTTGCAGTAATCAACATTTGGGGTTAAAAGTAACCCATTTTAATAATGTTTGAATTGCGAATTTAAATCACACATTTGACTTAATGAGCCATCCAATTAGCATGAATTTAGTTTATAATTTTGTGTTTATAATTTGGATGTATCTAAGAATGACTTCCTTAGAATTGAACCTTACTACAATTTAACCTCATCTCCATTTTCCTGGTCTATTGTTCATATTTCCACAACAGAAGGCTGGGGATACTGCGAAAATCGAATAACTATTTTTTGTATACTTTGATCAGTTATTAATACTTGAGGATGATAAATGCATTGTGTAAAGGAATTGTAAAGAAGATTGAAAAAATTTGATCTACGAGAATATCCATCCTCACTTGGCTGATAACAAAGTCGTGATCATTTTTTTTTCTTCGTCCAATCAGCTTATTGCTAAGAGATGAATAAGAGGATTGGTATAGAAAATTTGACAGGACCTGACCTTGGCTGTTTGCAAATTCTGAAAAGAATTTGCAAGTCTCGACGTCGTCCTTAGGCTATGCTGCGCAGAAATAAATAATTGGTTTTGTGCCCATTAAACTTTTTATTCAAAATTAAAAATGACCTAACTCGAGCAGGAGCAAGAGTGTCAAGAATGCAAATTTAGTGAGGTACGAAATTCTGAGCTTACGATCTGTAAACCAGATTTTAATTACTAGGTAGAGACACATAGGTTAGTAACAATTATTCCACATTTCCTATGGAGAAATGTTAACTTACGTAAAATTAAGTAAACTCATTAACAACTTGTCTTTTTTTAGTATGATCCTTGTTATGTCTGTGACTCAAACTTATTGTCTTTAGACAAAGACACATGACTTAGTTGTTACTCGGACGAGACTCTAGAACTAAGTGAATTTATTTCATGCTTTAGTTGATGCTTTAGACAAAGTATCGAAGTAACCTGACACCATGGGAACTATGCATGCTTAGCGTTTTACAACAAGTGGCTAGGGTACTGACTCACTAGGGCAAATGGGACATTTCTGTAATTAAAGTAACTAATTTCTAAAATAGTGGGAAAGTGCATGGGGTTGCAGTTCTGACTTTGCAAAGGGATATATGTCAAATATA
>VYYI01003270.1:0-12595 GCA_021029175.1 Bilobella aurantiaca
GAGGCTTGTTGGCATTTGGACTCTCTTATCTCTCCTATGTGTAGCTCGCTTCCTCAGGTCTCTCCCTGGTACTGCTACAGCGTCGCGAGTTCTTAGGACTTAGTAGCTGAAACTTTCTAAACGTCACTAATTTTCTAAGCCTGTCACAAAACAATTGATAATCGAAAAATAAATAACAAGCAATCGAAATTTTGATATGTAGAACGAAACGTTATACATATGTACATGGAAGTTTCGGTTTCACTTGAGTTTTCGATATGTAAATCGAAATAAAGAAATGTGCATCGAAAGTTTTTTTTTGTTCTTTTGTATTTGTATGTATATTTTGGGATTTTCAATTTTGCTTAATTTTATATTGAAATCAAAGTTTTCAATTATTAGTTAATTGTAGATAATAATGCAAAATTAAGATATTTAATTGTGTTATTAGGTTACTGGGAACTGATCACACTCACCACCACCAATTCCCAAATGATATGAATTCTGAAGCATTCCAAACGAGCCACTGCGAACATTTCCCATATTTTGTAAACCACCAGAGAAAGCTATGCAGGGAGAGTGAAGGAAAAGTCCTCACGGTACTATTTCAATAAAAAAAATCCTTGTGTACTGTTTTGCATGTAATTCAAATTAACGTGTAATTTTATTCTGTGTTTAAAATTTCTCATATTCTATATTTTTTTCCTAGACAATCAGGGCCGGAGCTCGGCTTGGAATTGAAGAATGTCAATTTCAGCTCAAGTCCTATCGCTGGAACTGCTCAGTTATTCAGGAGGCTCAAAATGCTTTTGGAAGAGTTCTAGATATCCGTGAGTGCTTACGTGATACAAAATTTTTAATTATTATATATTATATACCGTACTTATCACAAGAAACTGAACGCCTCAAAATAAACAATTTTTATTGCTAAACTATGAGGGAATCTTGAGGCCAAAACAATTGCATAATCAAAGGTGAATTATTGACAGCGTTAAGAGAAAATAAGATTTACAACAAAGGCCACTTCATACAATTAGCTATTTGCCATGATTTATATAAAAAGCTTCAATATTATTAAATGTAATCTTGATAGAGACTTGGTTATCAAATTGAACATTTTATTCTTAAAGCTATTAATTAAATCAATACTTCATATCAGAATAATATCATAAAATTGTGATATAAGATGTAAGCATCAATGTCATGCACAATCAAGTTCGTATTGGTTTTTTTCCTCTGATACTTCATTAATGCAATCAAATTACGTTAGATGAATCTAATACCTTACTGCAATCAATATAATAATAATTGGCGAAATTAATTTATTCTACTAGTAATAGAATATCAAATAAATATGTTATGATTTTCGTTGTCCAATTGCAGACAGCCGTGAAAAGGCTTTTGTACATGCCATATCAGCAGCTGCTCTTGCATTTGAAGTTACCAAATCATGTGCGCGTGGAGAGTTAGAGAAATGCTCTTGTGATGAATCAGTGCGCATGCGCAATACCAAAGGAAAATGGCAGTGGGGCGGCTGCTCAGAAGTATATAAATTATTAAATTTTCTTTTACACATAACTTAAAGTGATACATGTGATATCAATAAATGAGTATTATATGCGATGCCCAAAAATACTAATTCCTATGCATTTTTAACAGGATGTAAAATTTGGAGCTCAATTTACTAAAGATTTTGCAGACTCTTCCGAAAATACAACAACGGCTGAAGGGTTAATGAATCTACATAATAACGAAGCAGGGCGAAGGGTACTCAAAAATTTGTGAAATTTTTTTATATTTCTACTATTAGAATGCGCTATAGAAGCGATGATAGGTCTTGCAGATATATATATATACTCATATCGTCAGCGTTATATTTAAAAGTATGAGAATATTATAATAATTAAGCATTAAGAGAGAGCCCAGAGCCTAAAATTAAAATGCTTCTAACTACGGCTTTCTACCAAAGATTCCCAACCAAATGCCTTATGTCTTCTTTCACATTCACTCCTGTATAAAATCCATTCTGAAAAAAAATTTGTCAATAATACAAAATATTTCTTACAACAGTTACTTAAAACATCGATGAATACGACATGCAAGTGCCATGGCGTATCTGGCTCCTGTACAATGAAAGTCTGCTGGCGTGTTTTATCCTCATTTCGAACAGTGGCAGAAAAAATTGGAGAGAGATTTGAAGGGGCCTTTCGAATGCGGGCTGTAGTTCGAGACGGCCCTGCCGAACTACGCAAACCAAAACAGGATTCAAACCATGCGCCGATTTCAAATTCGCTTGAATCAGAACCGAAGGCATTTCTCAGGCTCAAGCCCTATATTGACGGTATGAAGAGACCCACCAAGCGAGACCTTGTTTTTATTGAAGAGTCACCAGACTATTGTGAACAAAATCAAACGTGAGGATAAAACATGAAATCTTGCAATAGCATAAATTCTAACAGTTTTGAGGTTCCAAAGTTTTAAAAATATTTTAGAATAAACATACTGGGAACCAAGGGCCGGACGTGCAGTCGTTCGAGTGACAAGGGAAGTGGGGACAGCTGCCTTCGCCTCTGCTGTAGTCGTGGTTACCAAACGATGATTCGCTCTGGTGTGGAGTCGTGCAATTGTCAATTTGTGTGGTGTTGCAGAGTCCAATGCGAAATGTGTCCGTTCAAGAGGGAGGAGTATGTTTGCAATTAGCTTAGTATTGCTCTTGATTATTTCAACAATTTGCCAAATATTACATTTATTACTCAAATCTTAAAACACAATTGACTCATTTTTGGTCTATGCAAAATTAAATAAGCTTCACGTCTACGATTTGTAAATTTATTGACAAAATTAAGGTTATTTAATTAATCCGGCTAAAAATTAAATGAAATACGCTTAAATTCAAATTTTGAATGGAGAACATATATGTAAGTTCGAGACTTTTAGCGAAGATGATATGAATTCCTCAGTGCAATGTTATACATTAGCAACTTAGGAAAATTCCTTACAAATATCAAATATGTTAAACATTTACAATTCTTTGCGCTTGTTTCACATTAACGACGCAAACAACTGGAATTGTTTTTAAATTAAAAAATATTTTAAATATTTTTAAAATTTTTATAGAGTTTTTAAAGTCGGCATACAAATTTTGCAAACGATTAAAGGAAATAATAGTAGACGGCTTGAGGCCCGGTTCACGTAAATTTGTTTCTGATCAGTATTTCTTATAGAACCTACCAGGAATTAAAATATCCTCTTTCCCATCAAAATTTTTTTCCAAATTTGGGATACAAAAATAACTAAACCGCGTAGAAATGAGGACTAAACTGCTCCTATATGACTAGCAAATTCTAAAACGCACTCACCAACATCTTTATTCACTTTGAGTGATTAACTTTAATTAAAAGTTAACCACCCCGTAATGGACTTTTTGGCACATCTGTGAATGTAAACATCCAGTGATGCAGGCTGTATAATAAATGCAAATTAGTTAACAATCAATTATTTGAAATGAATAGTGTATTTGATTAAAGATTTTATTAGGAAGAGGAAATGGAAAAAAGGTGGACCGTGATTCAATCCCAAGCAAAGCAAAAGGTAAGGATTTTTGGTAACCACGAGACTAGGTGCCTCATATGCCAAAACAGGCCAAAGCAAGACTCTATGGCTTTCCTTTCCTACAATTCATTAAATTTCTGTTGTAAAATCATTGGATCAAATAAAAGAAATGAAATGAAGAATACTTTTCTAAAGGTATAATTATTCATTTTTGCATAGTTTATGCGTTGTTTTTGCAGCCACATTGCGCTACATATAAAGCGCAGTGACAATATGACGGTAGATGGGTGACGATGTGACGGTAGATACATCATACTACTATGATGGTACTACACATCATAAATTTCCACCAACTTCATTTTTGGTAACTTTTCAAAATGTAAAGACAAATTACTTTACGAATAGTTTACGCTATTTTCTTAGCTTAGATTTACGTTATCCCAGTATTAGAGCACTAGCCAGCAAATCCGTCATAAGACGAGAGTACCCTTTTTTTTATTCCCAGTATTTTTTCATTCAAGAATTTTGCAGTTAAATAAATAAAAATTTCGGGTTTTTTTTTGTAGGGATTGCCCATTGTCAACTTTTCCCGGGTTGAGATGAATCCAATTTCACGATTTATTATTCTCAATAGTAATCACCGATTCCAAAGCTGTGCGTGCGTGCGTGAGTAAGAGAAAAAAGCACATGGCTTTGGTAATTAATCTCCAAATTGAGTAAAGACACATTGAACCATAGGCATAAATTGCTACCCTAATCGCTGGAAGCGGCAGTTCATGTTGAAATATTTGATCCGTAATTGATGTTGATGACGATAGCGCGAACCTCGTTTTGATTGAACAACTAATTATTGAGCTAAATACAAATTATTTTTGAAAACGCAAGTCGAGCTCAGGCGTCTTCCTAATTTGCTGATTTTTTACCCAGAACAGGAAAATCTCACTCTTCCGGTGTTTCGCTAGTAATTTATAATTTTACTTAAGGAAACCCAATGTCAATGTCAAATAATATATTCTGTTTAGAAAAATTAATAGTAAAATATTTAAATATGATGAATCCAACTGCGACGAGGATGACCTTCACCCACTTTAGTTTATTGTTTGAAAAAAAAAGTGATTTGGTTCCAAATCACGGAGTTTACAGCAACAATTCTCATAATTTTAGGCCACAGTTAATCTTGTTGTGGATCACCAGAAATAAACCGTGGTAAATCAGTCAACCAAGTAGCGGAAGTAGGAAGATTAGACAAAAGACATTAGAAATTACAAATTACAATTTAAAAAAATTAACCAATAACAGAATTTTAAGTATAAAAAGATCCCTTTTTGTTTATTTGGAGGTCAAGGGCCATTTCGGGGTAAAGGGAGTCACAGGGATCATGGAAAACATTATAACTTTTTGCTTCATGCAAACTAATATTTGACCATGAGTAGTGAATTGGAGGTCAGAATGTCATTTTGGGATACAGGGGCCATTTAAAGCATCGTAAACTTCTTGTTTTATGCAAAAGTAGTGTTTGCTGTGGTCATAGAATGATACTTCTTGACCTCAACCTTTGACCTCCAAGGGGGTCACTTCCGCTCAAGCAAAAATAAACTGAAAGGGGGTCGGATATCAAGGAACATATATCCCAAAACTGGTTTGAGATCGGTTCAGTAGTTCCCGATAAATCTACTCAGAAAGACGGACGGACAAAACGAAAACATAAAGTAGCTTTTGCTCTGCTTCCGCTATTTAATAAGGTAGCTAAATATATACATGACCACGACTCATCTCACCGAGCTCCATTTAATATATATTAATGTTTTCTTGTACAATTTTAAACTAAAAGCAAGCAATCATGCGCACTTTAAGCTAACCGTGAAAGTCGATTAGGATCTGATTAATTTCCATATTAATTTTTTTGTTTCTGGTGCACTCTAAAAATCTGCTTTTCATACAATCCACACGGAAGTTTATTGAATAGGTGGAAGGTAATGACTTATGCGGAATTGTGTTACACAACAACCAGACCCCGACCATAAAAAAATGTCATTAGCGTTTTGTAATCAATTCTATTAAGAACCTATTTCAACACTGTTCTGTGTTATCAGAGGAAGTAGCTCGTTATAGCTCTATTTCTATGGAAAAAAAGTACTGTGAATCAGAATACAAACGCAATCACTTAAAAAGCCAATCCCCGTAAACACAGAAGTTCTAGTTTTCTAGTCGTTAATTTGATCCTTTTTTTAGCCTAACACATCGTGCAAAAAAAATTACATCGTGTATTTGTTCTTGGCTTGGCCACTCTTCGAAAGGAATTTAGTGAAACTAAAATTATCAGCTGCTGCCTTTAATACTGTAAATTCAATTTTAATCAACAAAAGTAACACCAAAAGAAAGCAAGTTGTTAAATAAACACGATTAGGTTAAATACATTTAAGATTTCAGTTTATTCGGACTTTGCAATCTTCATTCTAACCACAAAACAACCAGATCTATGGCTGAACCATTTGGTGAGTCAGTAGTATCACCATCAAAATAATAAGAATAATAATTTTACGACAATGTGTTCAAGCGTCGTATTCCTATTCAATTTTTTTAATAGAAAGAATTTGGGCTATATAAATTTGACCCACCAAATTCATTAGCCAATGTGTTCCCTTTTATTTCAAGTTCATAATAGATTTTTTTTGGTGAGTCAAGTTAATTTTCACGATTAACGATTCTAAAAGAAATTGCCGAATGCCAAGTTTTATTTTAAGAAATTCTCATTGTTGGCAGATAAGTAGGCAATTTAGAGTTCTAGAATAAACTGCAATTTAGACTCATTAGAAACTAATCATTCTATTTTATATGATAACTTAATTATTTCAGATGGGATAATTACGAGTGAATCACAGATGAAATCCCAAGAAGAAAAAACTGAAAAGAAGAAAAATGTTGAGGGTTTGGGAATAAATTACAACGGCCCACACAACAGGGATGATTGCTGCTGTTTGTACTGTTGGTGGTGTAATCCGTGCAGAGATACAAGTACTAATTCAAGCAGTGCGGATTGCTGCGATTGCAATTGCTCAGACGACTGTGACTGTGATTGTGGCGACTGTGATTGTGGCGATTGTGATTGTGGCGACTGTGATTGTAGTGACTGTTGATCTGAGCAACAAATTATTCTTTATCGTGTTCTAAAAATTATTGTTACATAAGTACCAAAGATTTCATAAATTACATATTATTATTATATGTATTATTATATATATATAAATTAGATATATAAAAATTTTATTTAATATAGCCCATAGTTAGCACGATTGTGTTAAATGGAAGTTATCCATGGGCATTACAAAAAAGAAATGGTTACAAATAACTTGAAATAAATCAGCTCCGAATAAACAAAAGACAATGACTCGTTTACTCTTTTTTAAACGTAAATAATAAACACCATTCAATGTTGAAAAAGGCAATACTCCAGATTTTTCAATGCATGAAGGACAGTATACACTTTGAATCATTCATATTTTATATTTCACTGCGTGTTGATATTTATTATTATTTTTGTCTAATCTGACTCGTATCAGAAGTGTGAAACCCATTTTTCAGAAAAAGATGAATTTTTATTTAATGGTTACATTAATTTTAACAAAAAAATTCTGTTTTACAAATTCAATATCGAAATCAAACTATGCACAGGGTCATGCAATCGATGGCGACCGAATTCAATTTTCTCAATACAAGGGCTCTGAATTGATGAAAAATAGTTCAAAGCAAAATTTTGAAATTCTAGAAACAAGGTATTCGGTTCCATCACCTTATTGCGGGGATAATTGCAAGCCAAAATGGAGTATCGCACCTACCTTTTCTGGGATTTTTAATGCGTCACACAATGAAATACTGCGAAACGATATTACAAATTTCGATTCCGGAGAAGAGTCACGTGTAGCTCCATTGATCATGTCGATACCAGATGCCGATGCTGCTGGGTTGCCACCTCGCGGTAAGGCCCCTCCAGTCAAAAACGTAAAGGCAACTGTTGTCCTTACTGTACCAGAGGAAGATCCAGTTGCAGCTATACAAATTCCGGATGGTATTCAACACAGAATTTGTTACAAGTAAGTAATAAATTAAACTAAATTGTTATATTAATATTTAGGCAACAGCATTTGCAATCAAGGGACAAATGACACCGTGAATATTGGTTCTCAAAGTCCGATTGCCCTAGGTCGCCAATCCAAATGGAAAATTAATAATGCAAGTTCGACGGCTTCTAAGGAGTTGCCAAAAACTGGGCAACGTATTTCCGTTAATAAATATTACGGTAGGATGCGTGATCGCTTTTATATGGAAAACGACGGTTATAATTGTAAGTATGTCCAAACGACTTTTTGAATAATCAACATAATAGTATTCAAATAGTTCTATGTCCATACCAAAGAAAACAAAAACCGAGAAATTTAAACCGAGAAAACCATAGCCGAGGACGGCCATAAGCATAATATAAATTTTCTCTGTTTTAGTATTAGCGGTTTAGGTATTCTCGGTTTTGGTAGTTCTCGGTTTTGTTTGTATCGGTTTAGTTTTCTCGGTATTGGTTTTCTCGGTTATGGTTTTCTCGACATTGATCTGTTACCTATTCAAATTTGATTTAAAATTTTGAAACAACATTTTGATTGTTACATTCTAGTAATATTTTACTTGAGCGAATCTCAACCCACCTCTGAACTAACAATGAAGGTAAAGGAATGGGACGATGAATACGTCTTTGCCAAAGGTGTTCTCCATTGGGGAAGTGCTGATGAATTTGGATCAGAGCATGTACTAAACGGAAAACGATTTCCACTGGAAATTCAATTTGTTCACTACAAAGCTTCACTGGGAACATTAGCCAAGGCGCTTAATTCAAAATTTGGAATTATGATAGCCAGCGTACTTTATGATGTATTCAAAAAATTTAATGAATTACGCAATTTCAAAATCTAACAAACGGATTCCCGTGATAGTTCAGTGGATTTGAAAAGAATTATTTGGAAGCCATCATTCGTCAAGTCGCAGCTTTTGCTCAGCCTGGAAAGATTAAGCAGGTCCATGGACCCTTGTCCATGACCGGGCTGTTTCCAGGAACGCTGGAGCATTTCGAATACAGCGGATCTCTCACTACAGCGCCCTGCGGAAAAACTGTGCGAAGGATAGTCTTCACGCATAGTTTGGGTATAGGACGTGATCAAGTAAATAATTCAAGCAATCGTCTATTCTAGCGATTACTTAAATTTCAAGGTAATCTTGAATTATTTTCCATTCAGCTACAGGTACTCCGTAAGGTGATGCGCAATCATAATGGAACGGCATTGGTCAACAATTACATGAATCTTCAATCCCAAGGTAACAATGTCGTTTTCAATCCTACAATCGGACACTTTGATGTTCAAAATCGTGACTCCCTTGTTAAACCCCAGGCGCAACGACATTGGTAATCATATCAATCTCACTTTCTTGTATACCTTAGAAATAACGTCTCGTGTAGTATGAATTTTATTTTAGATATTATATGTAATTCAATTCAACTAATAAAAATTTGTGTTCTTCTTGTTTTTAAATGCCTATTATTTTAAAAGCCAAATTTTATGAATGAGTGTGAAAAGTAAGATTGACAGTATTATGTATGTATATTTGGAACAGGAAGCCCACTACGTGTTTGTTAGGATAGTGAGACTCACGCCGAGAATGCGCAAAAATCACTTCAAAGTTATAAATATAGGCTTGCATTATTTGACTTACAGTTGAATCATTGCATGCAAATTAAAGGAATTGAATGACACCCATTCAAAGGCCGGAGTCCTTCTTGAATCATTATACAGGACTATGCATTAAGCCTATTCCACCCACGGCCCGTAGTCCGGAGGGTTAGGACCCTTGTTCTAACTTGGGTAGGTGCCGAGGTCTAATCCCGTGACCAGCACAATCAGACCAGTAAAAAATTGGTGATGTTGTATTGCTGAGTGGAGGCCTGAAAAGTTGCTTTCGTGGAGGCTGAACATTGCTGGGTATGCGTTGTGAGGTATTACCTCACACATATTTTTAGTTAAATGCCCATAAGGGCCCAGACGCCGCATACAACGCCGCCACCTAACTCGCGGTGTGCCCCACGCTTTACGCTGGTGAACGAGGAAGGAGAGAGGGTCTCGGCCACTCGCCTCATTCTCCTCAGATGGTCCCCAACCACCGAAGAGGACGGAAGCTCCATGGCCAAGGAGCAGGCTCGCCGTGGTACCCAGCCATCTCCATCCAGCAGGCTCCTCGGTGGTCAACACCACATTCATTGGCCAGCAGAAGGTTCATCAGTTTTACAGCTCAGAACTTCCCAGTCAACTCAACAGGACGAGACCACACTCCCCCACTCACACACAAACATTGACCAGGCCTATAAGTAATTATTCAAAGACCATCAAAAGGAAACAAATCTCGTACTACCAGTGTTCCAGTATTACTAACATTTGAAGAGTACACCAATGCTGGCACAGATTTGCGTAATTGTAAAATGATTTCCAATGACGACACTATTAGAAATTGGGTGGAGTTCGAAGTCGCTCATCCTGAATTTGACGAAGCAGAGGAGACTATTGAAATAATTGACATTACACCGAAGAAAGAACTGAAAACCGCTTTTATTATGCGTAATTTTGCGCTATCCAAAATTAAAATCACAAACAGCTACTGCTTCAAAAAAGTTTGTGAAGCTCGCTCACACTTCTTGAAGTTGAAATCCAACAACAAGCAGTGTAGAATCTAAAGCAGACAAGAATTAGGAAATTTTCTCATCCCGGGTGCTTTAGTTATAGTCCATCTATCTAAATAATCTCTCTATTATGTGCCAAAAACAAAGCATATTAATTTAAACGCTATTTGGCTACAATAAACCTCGGGTAGAGTAAACCGTTTTAGCGTGTCTATTCAGATTTATAATAATCGAGGTGCACTGTAGTAATATTGTTTTGACTAGCAAACCCGTCACTAGAGAGAAGTGTACACCCCTTCAAGAGTTTAAGCTTGATTTTTAAATTAAGAGTTTCTTTGTTAGTATGTAAATAATTATGTATCAATCTACTAATCAGCCCTAGCTTCTTGTACTAGATCATGGGTTCACACTGCATTCATTTAGGTCCTTATTTTAATGCCGGGCAACGCCGAAAACCAATATACAGAATTGAGGCTTTTCTGTGTTTTTGATGTCACAGTGTTAACAGCATGTAACATGGAAAAGCATAGGAAGAAGGGCCGTTTGCAAAAGTATAAATTCAATCTCAATTCCCTCAGTTGCCAAATGGCCATCGAGGCTCTTTCTTCCTCATGCTTTTCCACCTTTCCATTTAATTGTCTCTATTTAATAGAGAGCGCATACAGCTCTTAAGCTCATGCACAATATTATTCATGATGTAAATAAAACCAAGTTATTTAGCATCATTAATAACTGTTTTAACTTTTAAAGTTGCACTTTTGGCAACTTTATAAATTGTTTTAGCAAAATTAATAATTGTGCTCAAATGGTTTTCAAAATTTATAATTTTAATAAGTGTTTGACAACTTTCAATGGGAGTAACTTTCTCTACATTTAATGATTGTTTTAAAAACCAAATGTTTTACAGCAATAATGTCATTACCGTTTTAAACAAAAAAAAAGCTACTTGGCAAGAATAAAAAATGTTTTATCAAAATTATTAATTGCTTGAAACATAAAATGTTATCAAAGTTTAAAAGGAAAACCAAAGTATTTGACAATGTTTATAAATATGATTAGAAAGGATTCTTTTTATGCATTTGCATTGTATTTGATTTATCTTTAACATGCAATAAGAGAAATATATGATTTGACATCACAACCGGACTAGCTTATAGTTTGTGGACGAGTATTTGCTGGTACTGTACCAATGTAGCTTGATGTGTATAATTGAACACGAGCAAAACAAGCGAATCTTGCGCAGGTGCGGAGCACGCGACGCGAGCGTAGTGCGAAGCGAAACGAGTGAGTGGAGCGCAGGAATGAGCTACAGCGAGTGGAGCAAGCAATTTCTTCATAAAACCTCCATTCACGATAGTATTCACCCTTTTGAAAGCTGTGCATGCGTGCGTTCGTAACAGTACAATCCACATGGCTTTGGTAACTAAATGAGCCAATGTGAATAAAGACACACTAAACTATAGGCATCATTTTTCACTACAACCGCTGAAAGACGCTGGAAGCGATACTTCATGTTGAAATAATTGATCTGCAATTATTGCCAAGGAAGATAGTTCGAATTCTTTCATGATTGGACAACTAATTATAGAGGTAAAATATGTTTAAGTGTTTACAAGTAAGTCACGCTAAGTGGTCTCCCGAATTTGCTGGTTATTAGATGACTCCCAAAACCGGAAAATTCGTTTTTCAAGGTATTCACTAGCGATTTATATTTGTCCTTTATTTAAAAACTTTAGGCAACAACCTTCTTTGTCTTGGATTTCAATTTGGAGCACAATAGGAAATTTAACATCTTCAAAGTACTGTCAGCATACGACTAAAAATTGCTGGAATTGGAAAAACCCAATAAAATCTTGAAACAAATTGACGTGAACAGGCCTAATATTAATTAGGTTTAACCTATTGAAATAATTCGAAATGAAGTCATTTATTTCGTATCTAAAGATTATTCAAGACCTAGTTTCCTAAAATGAACAGATGTTTCAGAACATTTTACTCTAATACAGTTTACGCCTCACTAACGCTACAAATACAATTGCAACCATGTCATCAACATGGAATTAAGAAACAAGAAAGTGCATACCCTGCTTGAGCATTTGGGACTCTCTAGTTGTGTATACTAAATGATGTACTAGGCATACAATTAATAGCGTTTAATACATTGTTAATACATTTAAAATGTTGACTTTTATTGATTGATTAAATTTTCACCACATGCGAAAGTATTCAGAATAGTGGTGTTGTCACATGCGGTAGACCGCATTAGATAAGACTAATTAGTTATTACTAATTATGCCTAAGCAACATCATATAAGCACCACATATTCATTTGAATAAAGAGAGTTAGAAGTT
>VYYI01003271.1:0-12595 GCA_021029175.1 Bilobella aurantiaca
TCATTCAATCGCAATCGCAATCCAAATAGTTTGTTAGTAGAAAAGCTCGTTAATAAATTCAAAGCACCCTAAAAAGTCACTGTCAAGATTGCTGCCTGAATGAAAAATGCTCTAAAATGACTTTGCTACGTAGTTGCTCCTTTGGCGAAGAAAATTAAATCACAGGAAACTGATTTGATTTTAAAAAATACTTTAAGACAAAAAGAGCCAGACAAAATAAACAAAATAATAATTGCGTAATTGCTAAATTGCTTTT
This sequence comes from Bilobella aurantiaca, assembly GCA_021029175.1. NCBI lineage: Eukaryota > Metazoa > Arthropoda > Collembola > Poduromorpha > Neanuridae > Bilobella > Bilobella aurantiaca. The sequence continues at coordinate 257 of VYYI01003271.1, forward strand.
GAGTTGTGGAATTGTGCGAACAAAAATTGGACTTGCAAAGTACATGATCAAGAATTTATCATTTAAAATATGAAACGTGTAGCTAGAACCGCCAATGGAAAAATTATTCTAGTTTCACGATTTAGATTTAAAATGGGTGAATGGGCCTCTAGATATTAAGAAATTGACAAATTTTCGCAAAGCAAAATTGCTTGCAAAATTTTATAAATCTGCAATATGCGTAAAAGTTCTGGCTGTTATAAGCTAGTGAATAAATTATGTGTAATTAATATTATTTATTAATTGTAATAAAAATGTGTAACGAATTTAAATATTTATATGTAACGAAAAAACATGATTTTTGTTTGGCTTGCATTTGACCAATATTACCTACAACGCTTCAATTTTGCTCTTCATTGCTACTTAATAGACCTTCATTCATACACCTACCTGAAAAGAACCATGTCTTAAATGTGATGATATTGAGAAAAATTAACATATCTCTGCCTGAACAGTAATTAAATGTAATTAAATGTTTAATCGTAATTAACCTTTATTTAAGATATGTAATATCTCAAGTGTATGTCTTTAACCCGTCGCAGCCCTATATCAAATGCATGGCAGTATTATTCATTGGATACATTGAGCCTTGGATCGTCAATTCATTGCTAATTACAACAAATTTGCCTTCAAAACTTAACCTCGTTTTTGGGGGCACCAATTTCAGCGTTGAAAAACATTCTGGATCCGCTATAGTTAATTTCAAATTAACTTAAGTCCTAATTAATTAAATTTGTCTTTTTTTCAAATTCTGAATTTCTCAACATTAATATTACATCGTCCAGCGTTCAGGTTCAAATGTCCAAGGATTTTTCGAGGTTGTAGATAAACCTAAGCAAAGGAGCTCTTTCACTTAAGTCCGAAAACTATTAGGGTAAATATACCATACATTTTCAAATAGAAACTTTCATAACCTCTGAGGGCCCGCTTCTTCTGCCACAAAATTCACAAAAGTTGTTACGAAATTTGACAAATATTATTAATACCAAAATTAATAAGATGATAAGAAAAAAATTTACTTTTACTCTCCTCGTATGTTGATCTGGGCGTGCCTTATATCTATAAGATTCATCATCATCATTAATAAAATGATTTTCAGTAAGTTTTAAGTTTTTCATAGAAATTCAGTACTTTATTTAATTATTTTTGAAGAAAGAATTTTTTTATCATGATTAAAGACAAATCGGCCTAAGCCTAGCTTAATAAAAATAAACGTATCTTATTGTAAAAATAAATTTACAAACATAAAAGGAAAGATAAATTACAAGAATCTTACTTAATTCTCAGTTATAAAGCATATTAAGTTGAACTTAGTTTAGCTGCCTATTAGTTGGGACAATACGGTAAGTCAAAGTTCAGCTTGAAAAAGACTCGCTTACTTATCCGGTTCCTTTCAATGCCCTGTAGTATAGATAAGTCTCACTAATGTTCAAGTTAGTCATTAACTGCCTCTCCAAGCGATAATTACAATTAATTACAATTAACTACAATGGCACTTCTAAGCCTCTACGCCTCAGTCCTACTATTAGTAGGCGTAATTCCTTCGCATAGTTTGGCGATGAAGCTCAACGGCGATAAGGGTAAGGAAAAAAACGCTTTAATTAGTTAACCTTTAAATTCAATATTAATTAAAATAATTTTTACTACCGACAATCGAGTCAGCCTGAACAATTATTTGCCGTTACCTGCACTAAAGTAATTTTAATATGCCTTATTAACATTAACGCATTCAGTACTTTCTTAATAGTTACATTGCTGTCATTTAATAACTTTCTTAGTAAATCAATTAGCCACCCTCTCCCTACCTGCGGTTTCCCCGTGTTATAAATTATAGGAAAACAGGAAATTCTAAGCTTATAATTGTTAAATTTAGCAGATGACCCCATGATATTTTTAACAGTTCGTTGACTTTGCAGTTACTGACACTTGCGACAATGCGAGCTCGGAAATCGCTCAAATGCGCCAGGGTGTGACGGAAACGGTGTTCTCGGAACAGTTGCACGCTGTCTGCTTGGGTTGTTTACTAATCGGGTGTCGTTTCAGGGAAATTCGGGGCCCTCGAACAGAGTACTTATGCACCAGAACATATCCAGTGATTGAGTCCTTAGGCATTTATATTGGAACGTCTCGCGAATGTTAGTAATTTGAAACATCATGGTACTTTTACCTGTTTAAACTCACTTTTAACCTTTTAAGTATTACTTTTAACTATACAGGGCTAGTTGCAACTCTTTAAGGATACTATTAACCCCTCATGCACATTTTTAACTGGTTATGGGTACTTTTAACACTTCAAAGATAGTTTTAACGCTTCAGGGGTACTTTTAACGCTTCAAGGATATTATTAACGCTTCAGGGGTACTTTTAACTTTTCATGTATAAGTTTAAACTCTTTTAGGGTACTTTCACCTCTTTTAACTCTGTCAAGTTTTTAAGAGTACTTTTTTATTAATAAAGTTTTTTTTTTCGCTGTTTAAAGCTACTTTGAATTCTTAAGGGTATTCAGACTCTGTTTGGGAGATTCCATGTAATAGGAGCTAAAAAAAAGGGTCTAAAAAAAGGGCCTAAAAAGGAGCTAAAAAAAGAGCTAAAAAGTAAAAGGGCCTAACGAGTAAAAGGAGAATAAAGGGCCTAAAAAATAGTAGCACTAGGGTAAAAAAATAGGGTACTCTTCACCCCTTTATGATATTTTCACTCTTTATGTTGCACTCGGGACCTTTTTTAATACTTTAATTAGCTTTCTCACTATTCAAAATATTTTCTATGTCTGTCATAATTTAGGAACTGGCACCTATAACAAAGGGTAGATTTTTAAATAACAATATTTCTTATTAAGGCGCTCAAAATTACGACGACGAAGCCTCACAGCCACCGACTCCTCTTGAAGTGCCGTCAAGCACTAGCGACATGCCAACTACAGATCCATGTGCAGATGTAGATTCACTTGTGGAGGAACTCACTGCTCAGTCAGTGTATGCAGGATGCAGTGCGTGCGTCACCAGAAGCCATTGCCTCTTCACGGAGGAATTCGGTCCAACAAAAGTGTACATGTGTACACAAACATACCCGGTGCTTTCGTACTTCGTACGCACATACTCGTGGACGCTGAATGAGTGTATGTTTTAGTTCTCACGGCTTTTATATCCTGGATTCTCCCATTCTAGAGCGGGCTTGTTTTGCCAGTCATGAGTGTTTAATAACATTTAAAAAGGGAGCGCCACTGCAATGCTGCCCGTTGCTCCTATGAAATTTAAATTCCTATTCAATTAATATGAAAAAAACTACCGCAATGCCCCGTTTTAACATAACTAAGGAATAGTAACGCCCTCTAATATTCCTCATAAACCATCACCATAGTCCAGTTTCTCAAATAATACTTAAGTAATCAGCAAACTTGGTATAATTTTGCCAAGTATTTAAATAAATATATTGCAGGTAATTAATTAAGTAAATAATTAGAAAATAGTTTTGCCAATTTTTTTAATCAAGGTACTGAAAATTACGGGCCATTACTGCCATCTACAACTCCTCATGAAGTGATGCCAACAACAACCACAGGTGCACCAGAACACCCACCAGCTACTCAACATGCCCGTTGCTCTTCCTACTGCCAAGCAACTTTATTTGTTGGTACTTACCTAATTAACCAAAACTTAACTTAATTATTAATTAGTCATCAGTTAATTAGTTTGTATTTCCCTGGCTGATACTTTAAAGGTGGATGTGCTCTCATGTTGGCGTTGTGTGCCTTGGGATTTATCATCGCAAGATTCTGCACCACTCAAAATCAAAAACTTAACTAATCGGTGCACATTGAATTATAGTTTTTGTAATTTTAATAATTACAGCAATTACAATTGTAATTATTCGTTGTGTTGCGTTATTTCTATTTGGCTATTTACCTGCCGCAGCTCTTTTAGAGTATGATAGACCCTAAACTTCGTTATAATGATAGTTTAATTGCGATTACCTTGACTGATTCCAGTACAATTCATTTTAGGTTACTTGCTAATTAAATTTAAATTGTTTTAAAAAATAATAATTGGTTCAAATGACAAACTAGCACCTTCGTATATTATTGTTTTAGATGTTACCTTTTTAGGTAATACCTACGGGTCTCCACATTTTACCTAAATCGCGATATTTTCTATTTTTAGTCTCTTGTATACCCAACAGCTCAGATGAACAACGAGAATCCAAGTACCCTTTAGTACCCAATACTTTTGGAAGCGCGTTTTTGCCTTTTTTAAATTTTTAAAGCAGATAGTACTTAATTAGTACACGTCCATCTTAAATTAATTTAAAACCAAAATTCTCTGTTTCTCTACGCTTGCACGAAACAAGAAAGTAATATGATATTTAGCCGAATATGTGAGTTTACTACAGTTTTTATAATATTGTATGAATTCTGCTACTAAATATTTGGAAATACACGCGTAAGCTTCATGCAAACAAGAATTAAGTTGAAGGTTGTATAAACAGGGCCAATTTCAGTGGTATATAACAAGTAAGCAAGCAAATTTTTGTAGTATTTTATTAGTGGTTTAGTTTTATGGTTACTTGGCACCACGTTCACTGCACCACATAACCTTCTTCGCCTAACGTCTTAAAAAATCCTCGTCAACTCACAGGCAGATACCATCTTGCCCATCTCACAGTAGCACAAGCATATGTTGACCAGGACATCGGCAAATGTCAAAGAGCAAGAAAAAAATCTTCTAGAATTCTTGCTAAAAAGTCTAAAGTGGTGTTAGAAGCCTGCTTCCATAACAATCTAGAGACTCTACATGCGTAGGAGGTGAATATCGAGCACGTCCAAAACAAAAAGAAATTAAACCGAGAAAATCCATACTTTGTTTATGACCGTTCTCGGTTCAGGTCGTTCTTGCTTTTGGTTTTCTTGATTTAGATTTCTCGGTGTTGGTTTTCTGGAGGTTGGTTTTCTCAGTATTGTCATGCAACCGCACGCATGCTCTCCTACTTCTGTGACACAACGATTTTACGTGTTCGGTCACATGGAAAATTCGGGGAATCATGTGATTTCCATAAATCTAAAACCAAGGTTGGTTATTAGCACAAAATTTAAATAAATGGCTCCTTATCGTTATTAATTTTCATCTTCCACTTTCTGATATGAAAATTCAAATAGAATGAAAAAATTATTTGAATTTTGAAGTTATTTTCGAATCTTATTATTAACCTTAATCTTATTGTTAGTGGAGGACCATAGCGCAAGAAATTGATTAGCATTGCGTATTAGCAAGCTCCAGTTGTAGCTCGTATTTCTGTTTCGCCTTGACGTATGCTTAGTGTCATTCATTTTTTAGTAGTATTGTACTTTTAGTTATTGGAAATTCCCATCCTGAAAATCCAATAATTTTGAAGACTCGTGACGATATTATTTTGCATAACAAATTTGGAAAACTTGAGGACAAATGTGGTTGGAAATTTTTTACTATGATCTAAAATAAACCCAAAACGTGTTCGTCGCCAATTAGCTTATTCTAATGTTCTATTCTTTTCATGCAAAACTTACAAGTTTAATAAAGATTGAAACCGAAGGCCCGTAGTCCGGGAGTGAGGACCCTTGTCCAAGCCTGGGTAGGTGCCGAGATCTAACCCCAGCACCAGTACAGAAGCACAGTCAAAAAAAAGTGGTGGTGTGGTTGTAGTGAGTAGAGGCCTGGAAATTTGCGGTGGTGGAGGCTGAAGATGGGTGGGTATGCGTACGATGATGCTCAGCCTCTGCCTAAGCAAGAGGCTCCTCGGTGGTCAACCCCACGTTCACTGTCCAGCAGAAAGTCCATTAGCTTCAGACCTCAGAACTTCCTAGTCAACTCACAGGCCGAAACCACCCTCCCCCACTATATTGGCCTATAAGCCAATGGCAAAGAGCAAAAAAAAATTTAAAGCCATGAATCATGACTTTTTTAAAACCTGGCTCAAATCTATTTTAACCTCAGAAAAATACCGCAAAAATTACACCAATGTCTATTCAATTTTGTTTAAGACCCAGTGTAAACCCTCTCTAAAATGTTAAGAATATTTATTCTAAAGTGTGTTCAAAGCCCAATTCAAGGTTTTGAATGTATCATGTTAATGTTCAAGTTAATCAAGCGTCTTTCCTTGACAAAGTACAGACAATCAGTTAGTTTGGTACAGTGTATATTATGTAGGAAGTAGAGAGTAATAAGGGCATACAGTTATTTGAAGTGAACATCTCTCGCAGATCTCTCCTTTCCCGTTTTAGAACACATTGATGAAGGCAAGACCAGTTTTATATTCTAAAATTTTTAAATCCAAAAGTTTTACAAAAACATGTGAGAACTTGTAAAATTTTCTTGGAAATGGAAATTCCACTTTCAAGAAAACCCGCCCCTAAAAGCTTGTAACCATTCACATTACATCTTCATTTCGGTTTCATATTTTAGAATCTTCCTAATTTATATTTAAAAAGACTTAAAAAAAAAATATTTACATTATACTTGAATACATAATTATTAATATTTAATTCAATATTTACAGTTAACTTTAACTTAAAACTAGCCAAATTAATAATTTACGTCACATCATATATTAAATGGTCAAGCCTCTGCACTAAAAGAGAGACGTATTTACAGGGCTCCAATGAGCGTTGTTACCAATTAGAGGTGATGAATCAATTGAACTGTTTTAAAAGTTCTTAAAATACTGAAAATTAACATTATATTTCAATTATCTTTGAACTACTATAACTCATTCCAATCTACAAGAATTCCTCACTCATGTTTATCTTCCGGATAAAATAATAGGTTACATGTAGAGACTGAACCACCTAAATTAGTGTTTTAGCTTAAAAATTACTAAACCACCCTCCAAATTATTCTGCGTTTTCTGACTACGACTAAATAGAAAATTTCTAGTATATTTGCTACAAAGTTTTAACATAAGAAAAAGTAACAAGAAGAATCAAGTTCGAATGGAAAATAGTGAGTGACATGTTATTTTAAGCATAGAGATCAAATATTGTATCAATTTTCGAACCTGAACCTCCAATGAGCTAGTAAGCCACTGAAGAGAGACTGAAGCTCTTCATAACTAAACCAAGATCGGCCGACTTTAAGTGTTAAGATAAGTTTCTAAAACTAAAATTTTAGCAAAACATATTGAAAATGTTTCATTTTTGCCCTGATTTATTTTAACGTCATGACGAATGGGATACTCGCAACATTCAAGTATGGACTACCTACCTACACACGACATAGAAAATAATAACCTACCTACTAATAACTTGAATATGTAGGTAGGACTCCACTTTTCACCAAAACCGCGTTTTCGTTTTCGTTTTAGCATCCAAAACCTCAAATGATCCCGGTTAACGGTGTGCATCCAAGTACCTTATAGTGTTCTATACTCTTGAAAACGTCTTTTCGCCTTTTTCTATTTTCTAGAAGAAAATGTAGTACCGGTTCATCTTAAATTAATGTAAAAACAAAATTCTTTGTTTCTATACAATTACACGTAACGATAAATTAATTTAGTCAGGGTAAACGGGTCAAACTATCAGATTTATTTTATAGTAATTAAATGTGCCTTTAATAAGTGAGTTTACAAGAGTTTAATAGTGTTTTAGTAATGTTTCTGGTAAATAAATATAAATACATGATATAGAATTACGCTAAGCAGAATTAAGTTTAAAGCTGTACAATGAGAGCCAATTGCAATAGTAAATGACAAAAAAAAATATGTGAAATCACAAAATTCATATCCGTGTCCGTCTTCCAAGTGCATTACTTGCCTCCAAGAACCAAGACGGCTCTCTGAAAAAATTGGGTAAATATTATTAACCAATAAAAGCTTTGATGCTGTGAAATATTCAATAGACAACTAACCGGCCCAGGGTTTGGCAAAGGAGTTGACAAAACGCTTAGTGAAAATGCAATAACCAAAATAAAAACGATCAAAATCTTTGCCGAGTACATTTTGTTCAGCTGAGAATTGTAAATTGAAGAAATAGAATAAAATAATAGAAAATTAGAGTAAGGTGAGGTTAAATGAAGCATGTTACAGCTTTTTATAGGAAACCACTTCAGTACTTCTCTGTGACGTGTTGAAACGAATGATAAATGTTTTTATTCTAATAGCGCTAATACGACACCGCGTTGCTTGAGCACTTGCGGTTTCCATGCCATTTGCTCGGCAACAGTTACCTAGGACACTGATTTAAACCGCCTTAATGTGGGAATATTTTCAATTTCTGACATGGTTGAGATAGATTTAGATAACCTAACCTGTGTCACCTGACCTACCTGACAAGTAGAATGATATGCATTTATGATTTGATGCAAAATGCAACTTGAATCATGTTATTTTTATTTTCTAAGTCTATTTTTGTTGTACAGTTCAAAAAATAAGTATACAACTTAATCAGATATACATACATGGATAGCAAAACAAGATAGCCCTAGGGGGAGAGGGTTTTGGTTTAATCCTACTGCCCTATGACGGGCTTGTTTATGTTTAGTTTTGAGTTTTCAAATATAAAAAAGCAAAAACAAAAATTTATAACGTGCGTCTCAGGGAGCAGCTGGGATCAGGAATACGGTGAAGGTGCAACAGTTGTGTTTTTGTACCACAATTTACTTCAATTTGTAGTTTCAAGATGCACGGCTTAAACAAAATGCACGAGTTTACGTGCACACCTTTACACACACACATCCAGCCTGAGAAACTGAAGATTCGAATGCCCGATCTACCATAAAAAAAAGTCTGCTATTGGTTTTCCTCTTAAAGAGTTGCCTATCTTTTGACCTTGTATATGCCCGAATTTTTGTGAGTAGTTTGCGCAATCAGAAATCAATCATAGTGTACGACTTTATTACAAGAATTCTTTTGTTTATTAGAACAAATATAAACTCCGAGTAGTCACGTGATTTTTAATGATCTGAAACCAAGTTTGACTTATCAGTAGTTGGTACAAATGTTACCTACATGAGTTCTTAAGGTTTGTCTCAGTTGCAATTTACTTTGAATTTATAAGGCCTTATAAACTTATTGTTAGTGAAGGACCATAGTGTAAGAAATTGAGTAAGATTGCATTTTGAGAAGCACCAGTTGCAGCGCATACTTCTATTTTGCATTGACGTGTGCTTATTTTAGGTATTTTTAGCAATGTTGTACTTTTAGTTGGAAATTTCCATCCTCAGAATCCCATATTTTTCAGAGTTTCGTGACGATATGATTTTGCATAACAAAGTTAAACAATTTGAGACCAAATGTGGTTGGAAATTTTTTACTATAATCTAAATTCAATCCTAAAAATAAAACGTACGTCACCAATTAGCGTATTGTAATATTACGAACAATTTCTAAGACATTTATTTTATGGAAGAGTAACAGAAATGCTAACAAAAATTTGCTTATGTTGTCTTTTAATACTCGTTGAGTCCATCCGGGGAATTGGAAACAACAATTTTACTTTGTAAATAAATAAGACGAAAACTCAAAAACAACAAATTTTCCAGCCTTTTGCGCCATCAAAATGAAGGGAAGTGTCATGGGTGACCTTGGTCATTGCAACCATAATACATTTGCGTTTTATGCAAAACTAGCAAAATTGTAAAATAAATATATTTTCAAAAAAAAAATGAACATACAGATTGAAGAAACCAGGTCAAACAAGTTTAAAGACGATTGAAAATTTTAAATCATGGCTTTTTTAAAAACTGGCTCAAATCTTTTAACCTTCAAAAAAAAATTTAGCCAAAATTACATCAAATTCCCTTCAATTGTCTTTATAATTTACATTTACTTTTTGATCTAGATAATTATATGTTGGTCAAAGGCAAAACATGCTTATTTCCTAAACAATAAATGCGCTTTAATCAATTAGCATTTGAGTGCGATGAAGTAAATAAGTAGAAAGAAATAAAACTGTCATAAATGAAATCTACAAAGGATCGAATGACCCATTGAAGTCCTTCTTTGTGGTTATACAACAAGCAACTTGCATTCTATCTAACGTCAAAGATGTGCATCGTATTTAATGAAACCTTGATTTTTCGAGAAAAAAAGGAGCAAATAATATATGCCATCCACAGGGCAGCACTTTGCTATCTATAAGTTAATGTCGCTTAGACTAGCCAAGCAAGCCCGTCTTAAGGCAGAAAAAATTTGAAAACTACAAATTTACTGTCCTTGGACGGGCATTTCCGGTTAGTTGAATATTGGGCGAAAGATAGCTTCAGAATTTTGGTGTGTATTTTTTCGACGCTTCTCGTTATCAAAGTGAATGAAAAATATTGGATGTAATGTAATTCACAATAGATCATAAACAATTGATTCTACCTCTTGGCAATGAAATGATTATGTAAGCACCTATAGGGAAAGCACCAATTCAGTTTGACTACTACAATTTACCCAAATTTTTGTGTGTTTTTTGTTGTCTTCGCAGTAAGGACGCAATACAAAGACAACGCCAACTTTTTGCAGTCGTGCTGTTGATTTTTGTATTTGGTTCCTTGGTGGATATAGTAAGTTATGGTTTCAACAATTTGTAGTTATCTTAAAACATGGTTGAAGATGAAAGTTAAAAGCAGCAAAACCCATGTCAAAGTTCTCATAAAAGACACTCTGATAGCTTGAAAGCTAAAATTTACTGTAATATATGTTCAAAATATACCTTACTCGTGTAAACTGGTACTAAATCATGTTTTCGTCAAATTTACTAACATTCATTTACTTTCGAACTGTACATTTTTTGAGACCATGTGTCTTTAGCAGATTTTATTTTGCTACCTGGCCCTCTGCCGACCGTAAAATTTTAGGGTTTGTTTGAAAAGTAAATTCTAAAATCAAATAATTATGTCATCCTATTAGAAAATTCAAATCATGAATGAATTGGAAGATACTATTAAAACGAACCATAAAATCTTACTGTCAGAAGATGTTCTTATCTGTGAGACGGGCTTGCTTAGCCTATCGAATGCTTACTGTAGTCTCTGAGAAGTGCAATGCTTCCACTTTCTCATAACCTTGACTTTAGCTCTTAAGTCAAAGGGAATTTTAAGTTCTATCTTAAACAAAGAGACTCTGTTAGTTTAAGACCATTAAATTAAACAAATCATTCAACTTCCAACACTCAATTTGATAGCAATAAATTTCCTAATACATGACATTTTTTTGATGTTTGGAAAATACCCTTTTTCAATTAAATTCAAAAGAAGGAGCAGTCTTTAATAGAATAAAAACAGTAAATTCCAGGCCGGTTTGCGGTGTATTTTGCGTGAATGTGCAGGAGTCATTTGTTGCACCGTCAGGCGTTTACTTTGAATCTTTCTCTGAAGTTCAAGCAAATAGAAGAAAAGGTAAAATTTCAAGTTCACAGCTTTCCTCATATAAATTTGCAAAATTGGAAAAAATATATCAGCCAAATACCTAATAGCAGATTCCTTTCCCTCATTCAATTAGTAGAATTTTCCTTAGTCGATAGGTATGTCAGAATTCATACTTGAAAAGTTCCAAAGAAAGCTGTAGTTTTCACCAGTTTTTCTAGTTTTCACTGCTTGTTAATTACGAATTTTAAATTTGCTGCAAATAATTGAGAGAGGGTTTATTTGAACGGAAGCTTGCAATTTGGTCGATATGTATCAAATTGGTAGAAAACAAAAACTTCTTGTTTCATTTTACATCAATCTTTTATTTAAGCCAATAAACAATAGGCAATAGTTAAAAATGCGGATTGTATGGCTTTGTTATCTACCAACTTACACATTCGACCATATTACTCGTTGGACAATTTACTTAATTTTAACATTTACCAATTTACATGGAATCATTTAACAGTGGTTGAATTGCTTTTGCTAACGCATAAGAAATGACATCTATATGCCACGTCACCGCTACCATGCTCGGACTGAAGCTGCTGCTGATATGGGGAACCAATCTGTATCCGGCGGAATGTAAACAACCATTAAATATACAAATATATTTATATAAATGAGTACATCTTGATGTCAACAACTCGTACTCCGGGAGGTTGGGAGCCTTCTCCTAACTTGGACAGTGCCGGATTCGAATCCCGGCAGCAGCACAGTAAGAAAGAGTGGTTTGGTAGCAGTGAGTGACAAAACATAGGTTGACCAGGCCAAAAGCAAATGTCAAATAGAATAAAAAAAACATTAATGTGATCTATAGAGAGTTTCAGTGCAACCTTCGGTAAACTGTTACCTTAGAGCTGCTGTGCAATCTGTCGCTCTCATATTTTTTCCATTTAAGTAAATTTTTGCATTGTAAATGCCCATCTATTGGGAGTAGGCAAGG
>VYYI01003272.1:0-12594 GCA_021029175.1 Bilobella aurantiaca
GAACCATTTAAATCATAGGTGTTAGAGCCAGGCGAACGCTAGGTGATCAAAATTAGTAGTTGCACAGGAATCAAAAGCATGAGCTGAATTTTAAGCCATCTTGTTAATTATAAACTCACCACTTTTTGAAAATCTGAAATTGATCCTTTAAATACCCCCGTCGTCTTTGCCTTACTTAGGTAACTAAATACCAATCTTTACTAACAAGATAGGTTTATCATACTTTTTTTTAGCGTGACGCATAAATTAGAGTTTAGGGGTCATCCATCTTATTAGTAAAAATAAAAAAGCAAAGGTTTTGAATCCCTGCTGTTGAAAAGAGTTTAATAAATCTTTGGTGGACGGACAGGGCTATGAATTATTGCGAATCTTTGTGCATGCTAAGCAAAGTTATGTAAATTTTTTGGGCAAGAAGTAAGTGGGTGGTAGAGACCAGATTCGAAATTTGGAAAAGTCTTTTAGGCGGATTTTCAATTTCTTTCGAAATCACAAAATCTCTATTCTTTGAGATTAGAATCTGCCTTTATGGAAAATGGCAAAGTTTAATGTGCCAATTCGGCAGTTTTTCCATTCCCTTTCATTCCGAATTCATACTTTCAATTAAAAGTGGTGTGTTTTGTAATAGAGTCATAAATAATGTGGATGAAGAGAAAGGATTTTCCATGTTCTGGGGCCCATTGCTCTAAGCCTAATGAAATTATAAATTTTGGAGGATGGGTGGGGCTGGAAGGAAAAGAAAACAAGGCGAGTTAAGTGGATTTTCTTTTTCTATACTTCAGCCTTTTGTTCTTCATTGCACGACTTATACCTGCCGTTCAAATGGAAATTATCCTCAGCACAAAACAATGGATAACAACACTTAATTAAAAAAATTCACAACTGAAGAGAGCATTCAGAGCTTCAGCAGCCTCGTCTTTATAAACATATCCATACGAAAAGTCGTTCGTTCCATGCATTTCCTCTCTAGTATAATTACAATTAGCCAAAACGGGTTTTGTAGGGTAAATGTTGAGGCGAATTATAATTTTCAGTAATTAGGCGAGGGACAGGAATTGGTCAAAAAATTAGAGCTATGTTTCCTAAAATATGACTGTCTTATAGCTAATTTGATTTTCTTCATATTTCAAATTCGAACTGTTTACAGTATATCTACTGTAACGTCAATTTTGTTTGCTGTTACATTGATGTGAAGACAAGGTCATAAACTTAATGGTACATCTGCATGGGTTAATGGAAACCGGGTCATAAACAATAATAAACGGTGCTAAAAGCATGAGTTTAAATAGGGAATGAATGTCCTGATAACTTTATTAGCCTTTACTTGCCTCGAAGCTTGAAGCTTCCACATTAAGACGAATTCAGACCATAAGTTAAATTATTTGCCAATAAATGATTTTAGATCTACAAGTATATACAAATATGTCAATTTAAAAACTTTGGAAAAGTACAAACAAAAGTTTTTTCCACCTTTTTTTTTTATATTTTCGTATTGGTAATAGGCTTCAAAATAATTGCCTTAAGCTTTACCTAAACCTTATTTGGATATGAAATCAAATATTATCTGGCGCTTTTAGCATTTATTGTTTGCGCACCTGCTTCAGATTTTGAAACTACTTTCACTGTCACTTTCTGCTACCCAAATGCAATGTATTTTCCCTTCATTTTCATAAAGGAACGTTTTCAAAAAAAATCATATTCCCCTTTCGGCTCTCAATCATATAGCCCCTCTGGAACCAAATTCCAATTTTACAGTTTTTCAATCATAATTTTCCCCTTCAAAAATCTCCTGTCAGACGAGTGAAATATACTTTTGGACCATGGAGCGGGCATGCGGGCAAATTTTCCATTAGTTAAGGGCTTTAGCCATCACTTCCTAAATCTTCCTTATTTATTGGCACACCAGCTCAAGCCCTATCGACCTGTGAAGGGCGTCCCCCATAGTCAACATTTGCATGTCGAGGGCTCCTAGGAAACCAGAAAGAATCGAGATCAAAGGGTTAAGGCCACTGCCCAGGGCCCTCCCTTTTGTTTAACCAATAGCAATTAGACTCAACATCATTCTGCTCCCTTCAGCTCCATTTCAAAATTCGAACCGAATTAGTAGTTCTGCTTTTGGTTCAAATTTTAGCTTTTCTACAAGCTAGAAATTGAATGGGAAGTGCGTCGTTACGCGTGTTGGGTTGTACACCGTTTTCGGTTGTTAAATTGTTGATAATTTGAAACCCATAAAGGAGATGAGTCGTCTAACCGTTGTGGGAAGGGATAGTGAACCGCTTAAAGAGCATTTTAGCCAATCAGCACAATGGGAATTAGAGCCTCTTCATAGAAGAGTCCTTGGACGATTGATTCTTTAGAGATTTTGCAAATGTCAGTAGAAGCTTAGAGATTAATTAAATGCCAAATTCCAATTGATAAGGGACAAGGGCTCTTTTTTTTACAATAGGGTCCTGCATGCGTTAAAGTGTGGGAGTATATTTTATTGTTGGTGATGCCTGCAAAAATCGTTTGAGTGGCTCCAGGTTGTCATAAATAAGGTCGAGGAAATCGATTCATGCCCAAAACAAAATGACCTTTCTGAATCTAAACAAAAGATCGAAGTCAGAGCGTGGGACAAAATTTCAAGCAAACAAATCCGCAAAGTTTGCATTCGATTCTTATAGTAAGCTAACTAGTCAACTTCAAAACCAATTGATCTCAATCGGTGCCGATTCAAAACATTTTAACAAAAACAAATAATATGCGTTATAATAAACTGCTCTCCGTTTGTCAAGATTAACAGTCTCATTTATCATAGCATATTTAATTTCCAAAAAAAATTCTTTCAAATCTTGAATAAAGTTAAAACTGGTAGTTTCACACTCAGACGACTCTTGCTATTATTTTGCATAAGAAAATAATATAAAATTTAATACTTTAACAACAAGCATCATTTTACAATCACAATTTATAATATATTTGGAATATTAATTTGTTTTAGTTATTAATTAAACCAAAATTTCCAAATACCGTTCCCCTTAAAATTGTATTTTAAAACAACTTTTTAGAGGAACCATGCCTTAATTTAGTTTACAAAAGTGGTAATCCACTACCAAAAATAACTCAAGCCTTTACCTCCCAACAATCGACTTCTGTTTATTAAAATTGTGCATTTTTCTGATAAGAATCTGATCAGATTTTGTAGAGCAAAAGCCTATGAAAACCGTTGACTCCCTGCTGGTACATGGTTTTAGCTAGTAAGTAGCACTCTCATTCATATGATGGATTGTAATTTTTCATGCAATGTGATTAAGAAGGAAATACGAGTTGCTCTTGGCCTTTGCCTCTCCATTTCTAATACTGATTCTAGTTTCTAAACTTGTTTAACTACTTCTTCCCTTTAATATATCTTGACTCTACAAATGAACACATCCTACTCAAACGCACATCGACAAATCATAAAACTTTGTTATTAATTGAAAAGCAAAAAAGCGCTTTGATCCTACACTATCCAACATTCCACATAATGTCAATTAAAGGACGCTCCGAGCCAAGTCTAACAACACATAAATTCAACGGCTTTAATTATCAAGGTGCATTTTTAAACAAAGTACAAAAAAAAATTGCATTTGCATCTTCTACCACAATTTACCCCAACGGATTATTGATTTGAGTTATTTTACAATTAAATCACGGGACCTGCTCTCAGAATGTTTGATGATGCGATCTTATATCAATTTCTTAAGCGCTGATGATGGAATGCCGAAGTAGGAAGTGAGGAATAATTTGGCTGTGAATTGGTTAGTTAAAGTTATAGTCTCGTATCATCTTTTAGCATTGGCTTGGTAGGGACCGAGATTGGGAGAGCGTTGGGAGAAGGCTGTGCCTATTCTAATATGAAATGTTTGGCAGAGCCTGGCTGGGTCGTGGTGGGCTGAGTGATCTAAAGTGGTTTATTTGGAGCCAGCCTCGACTACGACTGACTGCCAGGAGTAGCTGTACAAGTAGGCAGAAGAAAGTCCTTAACATTAACCAGTCGCCCCGAATTGAGTGCAACATTTCTTCTTCGTACTTTACGACCAGCGAAGCCCACCTTCACTCCGCTTCAGAAGGCCCAAAGGAAGGCAACAGTGAAAGCAGGAGAAAGTACCCCACACGCTTCCACTAACGAATATTTTATACAAAACGCCGCTCCTTTCACTTCATCCACTCACAGCCCAATTCATTAGCAGGTAAGCAAGAAAAAAGTTTACATTGGCTTTTTGCTTTTTTTTTTTAAACTTTACCTAGAAAAAAATAGGAAAAATGCTTACATAAATTTTGCATTTATGTGAACTGATTGAAAAATGGTTGATTCTGGGCCATTAAATGGTTTCATAATTGAAGGGCACTTCAACTTGAGTTTTCCTTGTTAGCGCCCCTTCTTATTTTCTCATAAGTTTATTGCCCTTACTCCTTGTAAAATTGAAGAAGGATGGGAATTGATTTGGTTGTGTTGTTTTGAGGTAGAATTATGATGCAAGTTTTGACATGAGGCTGTAGGATAAGTTTTGGAATTAGGGATATGGTCCTTGGAAAGAGTAAAAGTGGTGGCTATCCCGAGGAAAGTGGCTTATAGTCCCAGGGAACGTGACATTTATGGTCCGAAAACTCATACCTTCTGATTCTTAAGAGCCTCATAAAGTTCCCAACCACCCTCTGCAGAGCCCAACTAACTTCCTTTCAATTACCACAACAAGTACTCACCGTTTACTCAGATTTACACATTGATTCCCTATCCAGCACGTTCGGCTGCTTTCACTTAAGATTTCAAAGGATAAAGGCCAGAGAGCAGTTGAGAGTAAGAACCAAGACCGTTGCGGCTTTCTCTACTTTAGAGAAACTAGAGAGAGAGAAAAATTCGCCTTTTTTAAGCAGAAATTATCTCGTTTTATCAATTTTTAAGCAGAAAGTATTTTGAGAAATGAATTAATTTGATTGGTGCTGGAACAGTCTCTGCACAGCCATGCTGATTCTGTGTACTCTGCTTTTGCCTCCCTCGTGCTTCCAGTGTTGCCTCACTTGAACCTCCGCAGCAACCTATGAGCGACCTGTACTTACTCCGCTGGAGAGACCTTCCCCTCGTCGACATTTTGTAAAACTTTGAAAATTCTGCGATTTTTAACTAATTTGCCTTTATTTTGACAAAATTTCATAGAGAAAGACATATAGGTTCATTCCCCTTTAATTTTGATAAAGTACTTTACAAATGTAATGAGAAATATTGCTTCCAAAATGAGAATTAAATCGCTGGAACTCCTCCCTAACAATGTCCTCTTTGGAGATAACCCATTGCTCTTGTATGATTGGTCATTGTGTTCTGGCCAAAGAGAACATGATTTCTTTTCAGCGTAACTGTAAGTGGACAAATAAAGTCATAAAGTAATAGCCTAAATTAGATAAATATGGATATCATAGCGGTAAATATTGAATTGTTTTAGAATGAGAACTCGACAAGGTAATTAAGCGGAGAACCCTCATTAATTGGATCCACAAAAGGGCAGTTGATCTGCAAATGGTGATTGGAGGTGTTTACATTTCCTGATTTGTTGTTTGGGCAGATTGTGAGCCTATTACAAGTAATTTTATGACTTTATGATGTTGGTACTGGCCGCCGTCCTGCAGGAAGAAACGTTTAAATTCCCATTTTGTTTAGGTTGGTTAATAAGGCTAAGCTCATCCTTTCCACTGCTTCCACTTGTGGAAGTAAGAGTTTCCCTAATCGTGCAGCTTAGTAGGCCCACTTCACATAAAATAATTTTTTACGGCCCCATAAAACAGATACTTTCCCTAAACGCTAAGAATCCCACCCCCAATTGCATATTTACAGTAGCACTGACTCCAGAACTATTTGCTACATACTCGAGCGTTTTCCTCTCCGGTGTCATCAAAAATTATCAGGCATAGTAACTAGTCTTAACTATAAATGACTATTTCTTTCCTAAAATTAAAGATTAAAGAAAGTCATATATATTTAAGGCAAACACTTAACTAGCTTTGTTTTTTAATTTATAAAAAAAATTTCCGTGAATATGTTTTGAGTTAAAAGAATTTCAAAAAAAACTTAATACCGTTTGCAAAATAATCAGTCTGAACTAATTATTTGTAAATTAGAATTAAATATATATTTAGAACTTACAATTTTTGCTGCAAACGTGTAACATGAAATACTCTATAATTGAAAACAATTCTGTTAATGATAAAAGGCCCTCAAAGTGTGGAGTAGGAATCATTATAATTCCTATGGGTTAATTTTGAATTAATGAAACAATTTTGAAGAAAGTGTAAATGACGAGGAGTGAAAAGGGCGTAAGGGTCTCTGGGACCAGTATGGGGCCCTTTGGCATGCTATTTTTGGACCTCCTTGACCTTTAGTGTTGTTTAATGGGAGTCTAACTGAGCGGGTTAACAAGTTCCATTTGAGGGCGGGGTAAGGAGAGTTGAATGGTCTTCTAAATGGTCCATTTTATTTTATAACTTGATAGACTAGTTTTCTTTCCTCTCAAAACGATAACGATACGGATCTCGTCCTTGTTCCTTCTGCTTTCTCCCACTTTCCCCACCACAGACTATCTCCACTTTTCAAATAGTTCTTCCATCGGAATTTATCAGAACACTGTTGCTCTTCTTCCACCTCTTCCACCAATCGTTTCTTTTCAATTTCACGCTTCACTCCTTCCGCAAAAGAATACCCACTTCTAGTCAGAAAACGTTTGAATTTCAAAATGTAATCATAGAATCCAATTCAGTTCCAAATCTCTCCAAGCTCTCTCCTCCCCTTCTCAATCCTTCATCGTATGGTAATAATCCTATCCAATTTGTTAGAATTCCCTGGCCCTTTTCAAATTTAAAAAGTTAGAGCTCTAGAATATCGAGATTTTCTCCGTGAAAAAAGGGCAGGAGAGCTGGAGGCAGATTGCGCAGAGAAAGTTTATAATGGAAATGGTGATATGGGATTGCTTCTGCTCTGGAAAGGAATCGATGAATGTCTCGCTTGAGGAAATCCCTCAATTGAGAACCAGGGGTTCTTGTGGCCATAAATTACGAGGATGGGCTTATATCAAACCCTGGGAAAGAAATATGGTGACAGAGCGAGACTAGGCACACTTACTATGGGCGGAGGCCTGGAGAAAGTTCTGAAGAGAAAGCAATACGTCCGCAGAAGAAGGAGGTCTTTGCCTCCGACTCACGAAATCTAAGTCACTTTATATTATAAATAAACCAAAAACTTTCTTATTTCGTGGCCGGAAACAGCCGTCGCCTTCCTCTCGTCTCTATCTTAGTCAGTGCCACCGCCGTTCTCTGCCAAGCTACAATTACACAGTTTCAGCATTTTAAAATGGCCTTCCCTCATATAGTTTTTTTCGTTGCTATTTTTTGTGTTTTCACAGTCCCCTTGCTGTAGTGGTTCACAAAACTACACATTCTATTTAATGATACCATATAATAACAACATTCCTCAAAAATCTATTATAAAATCTAGCTACGCAGGTATCTATGCTTACTCTGATTCAAGGTATAATCAAAAAAAATTTAAATTGAATCGATGAAATTTAAATTAAGTTCTGACTCAATTAAAATAGGGTGGCTTGAGAGGGCATCGTTACAAATTTAAGCCTTTGAAAAAGTGGTAGGCGGGAGTGAAATTTGGTTCTGGTGGACAGGTTTTCGGAGGAATAGGGCGAAATAGAAAGAAAGAAAGATGGCGGAGGATCTTGGATTAGTCTAACTTTCTTCCATGTATCTTGCATCTGGGATCCTTAAGGATTCTGCGAAGGGAGAAAGGGAGTGTGCTGGCAGAGGCCCTAAATCTCCGAGTTGAGACAAATTCTTTTATCTGCCTTACTTTCCCCAACAAAGATAGATTAGCCCATTTTTGCAATTTTCCCTGTCTTCCCTGCCCTCGTAAGTCTCCTTGAATTATTGCCTCTTCGAATCTCCACGGACTTAAGACGGAGACTATTTCCACTTTCCCTTAACTCATCTGCTTCCACTTTCACTCCAGCGCCATTCCAGCTCCTCTGTTGTTTCCAGCCCAAACCAGCACACGCTGGAAAAAGCCTGGAAGGGAGCCTTGATTAAAAACGTGCGTGGGTTAGGTGGAGGTCCCATAAATCAAGGGCCTCAAGGCTTCTAATGATTCATATGATCGCTCAAATCAGGACCGCTTCCAATTACTACTCGAAAAGGACCTATCACCTTCAGCCGCTGCACCACAGTCACTTGGCTCGAGAAAGCACGCAATCTGGAAAGGCACTATTTCTTGAATTCTGATCAAATTTTGTTCATGCTATGTATGTCTAATATATTAATGCAATGGAGCATATTTCAAATAAGTTCAATTAAAAAATATATTTGGAAATATTTTTTTTGTCTTTACCGTTGCTCATTTCCGGGCACTCTAGAATTCATTTACGCTTCAAGATCGCTAAAGTTTGTAATAAGATGTTTTTTTCTGTCTCTAACCTTTTATAGCTATGTTTTGAGTAGGTAAAAAAAAAGTTTAATACAAAAAATAGGCCGGATTGGACAGGAGCTTCGAATCCTAGAACATGTTTCCTTACTTATGTACTTACAATATTTTTCCATTAAGGGAGCTGTTGGTATCAGAGAATGAAAAATGATGAAAAATTGTAAGAGAAAGGAAATGCAATATAGAAGTTGATACAATGAACAATGGCGGCGGTGCTTCCCATATAAAAGTGTCCGAAAAGGAGGTGTAATTTTAATTTACGACTCGCTTCTTTCTCGTGTTTCTTTCTTTCTTAACAACAAGAACTGCCAGCGAAAAATGGTAGTAGCAAACATACTAAGAAAGAACATTGCGGACATTAAATTTGGAAAAAATACGATGGGAAAGAAATATTTCGCAGGGAAAGTTGAGCCTTGTGGTCATTTCTGAAATTCTTTGAAATTGAACACCACCACCTTTATCTCTATTTCCAAAAGTTTCAAACACTGAAAACAAAAGGGGATCAACTCGCAATATCACAAGGCGCCATAATTTTTATTTTTCATCTTACTTCGTAAAGAATTTTCAAAAGAACAACAAAATTTGCATGAAATTTGATCAAGATGAATGATTCTTCGTAAGTCGTAAGTCTCCAGCGTGATAAAGGAGAATTTTGGGAAAAGAGCGCTAGGGCGAAGCGAAGCAGTTTTCCATTTTGGAAGAAGGAAGCGCCGCGGAGCCTCGTAAATCTCTTCAGTTAAACTTAAGCTATTTTTCATTTCGTATTTAAATACATATTAGAGTCAGAGAGGGACGAGAGGCAATTCCTCATTGTCCAAAACGCAGCAGACCCAAGGACGCAAGCGGAATGCTTATAGATGAAAATTCTAAGGGATTCCTCCTAGAGAAAGATTCCTCATCTTCTGCACGCATGCTTTGGGACTTTCCCTCTAGGAATTTGAATTATTCTTATTTAGATCTTTCCAGTCTCTTTGCCGAGAGATTTTTGAGCGATTATTATAATAACCAAAACGAAAAAAAGAAATTCGAGATAGGGGAAATTCTCATCATTTTACTTTTCGTTCAGAAAATGAAAATTTCTCTATCTTTTGGCTGATGTTGATGATGGAGGGAGGACGAAGATGCTCTACGTTTGGCAGAGAATGGGAATATGGAAATGGAATTGAGAATTTCCATCTTGCGATGCATAGTTTAATATAAAATAATAATTTGTAGTGGAGAATATTATTGGAGGGGCCTTTTCTTCCTTCGTAGTTCATCAGGGGAGCCTTGGCGCTGTGCTCTACGTGTAGTCTAAGCTAGTCTTGATTTATGACTTTGTAACATATCGTACACTTCTCTGATTTATAGTCAAGCTCCAAAAACTCACTAATGACCTTTTTTAGCCCCCTACTCCTACCCTCCTGGATTCAGCAAGAAGATAACTATTGATTTCTCATTATCCAAAACTTCAAACTTAATGTCTTCCCCAATCGGCATCGCTTAAGTATAGGGAAACGCTGGAACAGGTGCATGAAAATTACAAGCGAAGTTAGCAATCAATCGCCAAATTACGAGGCTTCTTTACCTTCCAATTTAAGATCACAACATTCAAATTAAATTATGCACCCCTAATTTTCGCAAATTTTACTAGAAACCTGTCGGTTAACTTGTCTTGGCCCTATTGAGGTAACTGCACGTTCTCAAAATTGAAAACGATTACGTTTAAAACTGTAAACGGTTTTATACTGCTTTCAAATTGTTTCAGTAAATTTTTAATTCTTTAATCTTCAAAAGTACAATTAAACGATTAATTTAAAATGTAGAAAATTGAGCATGAACATGTGCTTTACGTGCCAACTGTGGGTTAATATTATGTTGAATGCATATAAAATGTAGCTACGGGGGTAATCTAATATTTTTCTATTTAAAGATGACATGCGAAATATTGTAGAGAGTTTAAATAGCGAAGAATAACTAATTCTCGTGGTGAATTATTCGTGACTTATTCGAGAACGGCCTTGGAATTGTTTTCAATAGCGAAACAAATGACCGATAGATCAATCGTGCACGATAGCGTTCAAACTGTCGTGCTTAATTACACTCTCAGTGAGTGAACGTGCCCTCGAGTCTTTTCTTTTTCTAAGTTCTGTTTATTTAGAAAAAGGCTTTAAATGAGACTGAATTCAAGACAATTGCTTGACTTGCCTTTCATTTAGGCTTGGATGGACCCCCGAGGGACCTAGCCCCTGTTCTGTTTCAAACAGCCTCAGTTCAAGAGGCCATCTCCAGAATAATGGAAGAATTTCCATTTTCATCTTCACTAAATTAGCATATCCTCACTCGCACCACCTAAATCACTGCAATTAATTATCCTCTTGTCATCCACCTCCGCTGCATTCTTTTTGCAAACTTTGTTAAGTTTTTCTTTGCCAAAAACCTTACCAAGTGGCTGCAGATGAGCCAATGAGATGGGTTCTCGAGACCATCGGGAATGAGCATCCCAATTAACTGGTTTGTCGCAGCAGGTAGGTAGCGCTGGGACGTAAATAAGGAGAAAGACGCTGGTGACGTCCTGGAAGGATTTATGATGTCAAGCGAACGAGACAAGATGAAATTGAGTCTTTGTCCAATGATTCCTCGCTAGGAAGACAATGGGCTGAGGCTTAAGTCACTTCCACAAACTTCTGATTAGTATCAACTCCTTCACGATTCCTACCCTCGTCTCACAAGGGCCCTTAAGACATGACGAAGGATGGAGACAACGAAGATGGGCTTGACCGATAATCCGAAAGTCATCCAACTTATTCAATTCTCACTATTTCAAAAATGGTGGGCACTTTTAGGTCTACTGAAATTTTAGGTAGGGTCCAAGCTCATCCCTTCAGTATATTACTCGACCGCGTCGAAGGGTACGTAGGTTCAAAAATAAGGATTTGGAGGGTGAAAACTAACCTTACGCGCATCATCCCCCTTCGCCTTTTGAAAGCATTCGATTTATCCGAAGATGAACGAACCGTTCCCAAATTTAAAATCTTTCAAATTCAAACAAAAGAGTTGAATGTTTGGGCTACAAAAATTGTCGATAAGAATTGCCTCAATCAATTAAAATTTATATGCATTATCAAAGTGACTCTTGGGCGCTAATGAGAATCCTTTGAGTGCAAATGCTTTGCCGAATCTTTTCCAGCACGTTTTTGTTGGTATTGAATGAGGCTCAAAAGTAAATTCATTTTTGAGGTGGTAATGATAAGAGTTAATTAAACTGAAGATTCGAGGGAGATAGAGCCAGGATTTTGACGTGGATGAATTACCCTCAGTCCCAATGCACATCCCCTATCTCTTTTTTTTTATTCGCAGCAGAACTTTCTTCCCAATCCTGTTTTCCTTCTTCGCCCATTTCCCATCAGATGCACATGATTCAGGATGTTGGGAGATGATGGACGAGGGGAAGGCGGCGTATGCTATGAGACGTAGGCCTCGGAAGATTCCATTTGAAGACAACTGGTGGTAAGACCTTGCCTTCTCCCTCCGATCCCTGCGATGAGATGCGATGAGAATGGTGCGAGAGGGTGTGGAACTCCCCTAAAAGGGAATTTTTTGGCTTTCAGCCATTACGAATTTCTTGACAGTGATTAATTGTAAACGGTGGGTCGCCATTCCTCATCCTAAGACTTGGAGCGCCACAGCCAAAAATTTTGCTACAGCATCTCCACTCCAAGATTCCATACCAACTTCCTTGAAGACGAAAAAAAGCACTCTTGCATATTTTTTTAAAGGAGATAGAGGAGCAATGTCTTTGCCTTGCAAAAAAAACGAAAAAAAAACTCTGCGGTAGAATTCTGGTTGAGATCCACTTGTATCTCTGCTGGGGGAAGATTGGCTAAATTGAATTCTGGAGTCTAGATTGAATTGAATCTGATGGAATTGAGTTTGGTGTAGATTGAATAGAGGGATATAGTTAATTGGAAGGCTGATTAATTAAGTGGTTCTTTGGGAAACCTCAGGAGCCTCTGCAGAGGCTAGGCTGCAGAAGATGTAAGGCTGAGGTTTGTGGGCTTGCATAGCATGTATGTGTGAATGTGATGGGCTTTTAATTGCTCTAATGGGTTTTATTATGTCTTTGC
>VYYI01003273.1:0-12592 GCA_021029175.1 Bilobella aurantiaca
TTTATAAATCGTTAGTGACTACCGGGTACCATCGGCGTGGTTTGGTTAATGCTCTTATTTCCAAGTTAATTTACATTATTAAGGGGTGAGTCATAATGCGGATATATTGGTGGATCCCTTATGGAATTTCAATTCATTTTAGCCTCAAAATACAGGAATCTAATTTATTCAGCCTACTCATTAGTCTTTAATGCCACCGCAATGTGGACTCCCATCATTTTTGGAGTATGTTGATGACTGATGACTTTTAATAAGAACAGTTTCCATTGTGCAATCTCCGCGGGTAGGATAGTTCTTTATCATAATTTTAGTCGGCTCAGCTCACTTCCAGTGATTTGTATGAAGTGATCACGGCGCACTTGTACAGTGATAGGCATGTGGCGTTCGGTTGCACTAAAAACGGACGGCGTGTTTGTTTTGAGCACTGCGTGCTGTTGTATGTATATGCGGTGCCTGTGCGTGGTGGGTGCTGCTGACAAGCGGCCATCTTGCCAGTGCCGTAATGCGAGATGCCGACTTGAGTGTCTTCAGTTTTATTTTCCTGAGGGTATTCCTGTAGCTTTTATACAATGGGCCTGGAGAGAAAGCTATGCATTGTCTTTCGATGACGGAATGAATGGGCTTCTGGTTTCTTATAAACAGAATCCCATGTAATATAATAATTATCACAAATTTTCAATTTCGCGCGTCATGGAATAATTTTGGAAGTTCACGTTGAACTCTTCACGCTGGATGTATCCAGCGGATGGTCATTCTTCAGGATGAATCGTGGAAATCAGATTTTATTTGGATCTGGTTGTGATTTGTGCAGAAAAGATGAGTAGCACACGGCTTTACGTCGGTGGGATTACGGACAGCGTGAAGAGGGAACACCTGGAGGAGCTGTTCAGTAAGTATGGAAAATGCGAGCACGTCTGGGTGGCCTTCAACCCTCCTGGCTTTGCTTTCGTCAACTTTGAATCACCCGAGTCAGCCTCGGATGCCGTTGATGCCCTCAACGGTGAAGACTTCATGGGCTGCAAGCTGAGAGTGGAGGTTTCCCGACCCAGAGCTCCCGGAGGCAGAGGTGGACGTGGTGGATCGCGAGGAGGCGGTTTCAGTCGGGGAGGCGGCGGCGGTTATGGGGGAGGTCGCGGCGGCGGCTACGGAGACTCTGGCGGCTACCGTGGATCTCGAGGAGGTAAGCTGCTCTTTACCTCTATGCATTGTGTGTAGTCGTGGGAATAGTAGCGTCAGACGACACTATGAGCTACGTGAGGAAAAGCATTAAGGAGCGTAAACGAGATGTGACCTGATTGTCAACTCGTTCCTAAGTATATGAGCCCATGAGTCAGATCATGGTTGAGAGCCTCGGATTCACTCTGTATAAATGATCAAGTGTTCCAAAAGAGGTTTCGTCAAGGCACGAAGCAGTCGGGTCACACGTTAAAAATTGCACTTGCGGGCGCCTTAAATGGTTAAGTATTGTGCAGTATTGATAATCGATTTGTTCCATAGTAATATCTATAGTATTACTCTTTGCATTTACTTGGGAACCGCTTTGTGCTTAGGAATGCTCGCTATTATTGTGGGCTATAGTTTTCCACTTATGTACCCACACATATATAGTATTTAAATGGACCATTTTGGGTCTCAATGGCTTTGCCGTTTCTGGTTGTAGGGAGTATAATAATCGTTTAACTAGGGTTAAGTAAGTACTATTATATTTGCATACTTATTTCTCTCGGCACACGGTCTGCCTCTTATAGAAAGCGCTGGCTGGCTGACCGACTGGCTGTCTGGCTATATATGCTCACTTTATTATTGACATTACGCCACAGTTTATCGATTGGGTGTAACTTATTATTATATCATTATTATAAAGTTTAAATTACACACCGAATGTTTTTGCCGACATTTGTGCTTAAGATGGTCTCGTTTACGGTCTTTTTTGCGGAATTTCTGTCTGGGCCGATCCAGTGCTCCCCTTTCCCCCTTCACCAGAATTCCCTCCTCTCCTACCCCACCCTTTTCGGAGGACTGAAAAAAATACTGGCGTATGTGAGATGTGCTAATGTGGACCAGCTTACCAAAACTCTGCTTTGTATACTCTCATTGGTCTAGGCTACCGAGATGGTGGAAGTCGTGGCGGTGGCCGGGGTGGCTATGGAGGAGGTCGTGGAGGATCTCGTGGTACGTATGATGATGATGACGCTCAGGGGGGCTGGAATTAGAAAGGAGGATTTGAAACCCTTGAGCTTTCCCTCGTAACTACTTGGCCCATACAAAATCTCGAAAGGAAAGAAAAAAAAATAATGAAACAGTTTGCTGAATATAATCCGTTTTTTATACACAACCTTCTGCAGTAGAGCGGAGAGAGAGAGAAAGAGATCGCTTAATTTTAAATATGAGGAAAAAATACAAGAGAATGAGTACAAGAAGGAGCGACCAGCTTTTTTGCGTATATTATGAACCCTGATGATGATGATAGCATTTGTTTTTTATACTATACTTGTTCCAGTTATTTTTGTTTTTTTGTTGTTGGTTCTCTCGGCTTTTTGTGGTAGAGTCCATCGTGGGCTTGGAATATACATACAACATACACGGATATATAGAAAAATCTTTTTATGACAATTGTTTATTCTTATACGATAAGAGGATTTCGCTCTCGGAAGGATAAAAGATTTACAAATTTTTGATACGAGTCGAAGTTCTCCGCCAGTGTAATGAGTAAATGAGCCTTGTCTTCCCTCACCACACGTCCCTCTGAAGCAAAGACACCCGCCCGCACCCATCACACAGACATATGCCCGTCCCTCTTCGTCGTCGTCGTTTGTTGTTAGAGAAAGAAAAAACCATAATGTATGGGCTAAGAGCTACTATCTACTACTACTAAAAAATATAATACTACAAATGTATTGTACATCTTCGTGACTTCGTATAATATGAAACAAAAAACTCGCGTAAAATCTCCGTGATGCCATTCAAGCGCGCTAACTGAGTTGTTAATGCTGCTGATGATGATGATGCTGCTGCTGCTACTGCGACTGCGACTGTCTTCGACTACTACTACTACCATTGTTATTTTTTTCATACTTTTGAAAAAAGGAAAAAAACGAAACTCTTCGAACAGAACCATTAATGCGACGGTTATTATTATCATTATATATTAAAAAATATACACAGAACTACTATTGTCAAGTTTTTTTATATAGCGCCGTACCTGTGACAGACGGATTGAATGATGATAATGATAATGCTGCAAAAAAGAAATCTCAATTTTGCTATTTATTATTATATAATATACACTGGGCTTGAGAAATGATTATAAAAGACCGAAGATGTATGATCTAAAATGTCTTGTGACAACATCATGTTATTTAGACGATTTTTCATATAATATGTGTATAGAAAATGTGACGTGTCTCTCCTCCATCCCCTCCATTATCTCCTCCCCTCCTGCCAACGGCTCATCGCATATTGGGGTGTTTTTATACCGAAGTATGAAGAGAGAAGCCAATACAAAGCATTCGTCTCCAAAGCCCGCCCTTCTTCGTCTCCCTCCTTTATACTGTGTCCATCCTGATAAACTGTTATCCGACCGTGCTACATGTCATAAGCTCAAAGAGATTTTGTCCCGAAATTTTTGAAGTCGGAATATTTTCTTTATTTTTGAGAACTGATACGGTGTTACGAATATGCGTGGTTTCACTAGTATAAGAAGTACTACTAACTGCTTTTTGGTAGTGGAGCTGTTCGAGTATAATGTATGAATGCATGTCTATGTGAGTAACGGAAGGTTGGATTTCCACAGCGGAAATACGTTGTGCGGATGCCTTGGATTTGTTGCACGGTCGCTTTTTCAGTATTCTTTTCGTTCTCCACTACTACTACTACTACCGCAGTATTCAATGTCATATTGAGTGACGGAAAAACTACCTTCCCACTACCGCATTCTGACTGAGCTAACGGCAAGCTTCTTGTTTAACGCACATTTGAAGCGTTTGCATGTCACACACATGTACATTGTTCAGTAACGTCTGATCTTTGGATATGTGTTGCTGCGGGGCATATGACGAGTAGGTACTACGTGGAATAGTCACTGGATCAACCTTAAACTTGAGATCCAAACAGTATGTATGCACTCCGGTATTGTTTGCATCTAATAGCCGTGGGCAGCGATTGTGGTGCATGTTGCCTCGTTCATAATATGTGGATTACACTTTGACGCATTGCAACAATTTCTTGTTAGTGGATCAGCCATAAATATATAGTAAAAATAGAAGCATAGTGTTCGGCAGTGCATACACGACTCACGCTCGTACTTGAATTAGGTTATTAAATTACATCTCGCAATTATTTGTCTACCATACTGCTACTCCCACGACTACTACTACTACTTCTACCTGAAGGAGGATAACTGGAAAAAAATTAGTTGATAAGAGACACGACTAATCACAACTGCTGCTGGACTTGTAGGGTTCAGAGGGAGTCGGGATGGAGGGAGCCGAAGCCGGTACGATGACTACGGGTCGTCGAGCCGTGGAAGCAGCGGCGGACGCGGAGGAAGTAGTGGACGTGGATTTTCCTCTGGCAGTGGCGGATATTCGTCATCCTCCAGATACCGAAGCCGCTCACCCATAAGCCGGAGCAGGTAAATTGTCAAAAACAGAAAATACTGGTGGAGATGCTTTCCTTTTGTAGAATTTTGGAGAGAAAAAACTCGAAATTTTACTATTATTATTATTTACTCAAAATTCACGGTGACACCCCGGCACTTTACTAGTCGGTGTTCACTGCACGATCCTCACTAAGAATTTGTTCTCTCTCAGCTCACCTCACACTTTCCTCTCACAGCGGGAGGAGGAGGAGCAGGGCACACAGACAGTCCCTCCGTGTGTGTCCTCTACTCTTGCCAACTACTGGTGATGTGGAGGAAGATGTGAGGTAGTCCGAGTATATATAGTGGTGAAAAATGAGTGGTTTTCTGTGCGTGTGTTGATTGATGTGTTACATTCAAATCGGCACATTACTGACGTTTTGTTTTCTTTGATTTTTTTGATTTTTTTCCGAGTTTAGGTCATTCAGGGACAGACTTTAAAACTCACGTACAAAGAAGAGAGCGAAAGAGAAAGATGCTCTGCTCTCTTTGTCTCTCTCTCTCCCTAGGAATCCTGTCTGATCGCTCGCATTGATGGCATCATCCATCCTTCTTCGCCGTTTCTGTTCTTAGTAACGTTGACAAAAACAAAGAAAAAAACTGACGAGGGGAGTGTGTGTGCGTGTGTCGCTCGCTAGCTACCCCGCCCGCCCGCCTTTATGTTTTTAATTTTCTCGATCTCGCCATTTATCCCGCCCCTTTTCACGCACGATCTCGGCTCGGGACTGATTGATATGATGATTGACAATGA
The DNA here is from genome assembly GCA_021029175.1 of Bilobella aurantiaca. NCBI lineage: Eukaryota > Metazoa > Arthropoda > Collembola > Poduromorpha > Neanuridae > Bilobella > Bilobella aurantiaca. Next base: position 5,391 of record VYYI01003273.1, read on the forward strand.
AGCCGCCAGCTCGTCGTCTCTCGGTTTTTTGGGCTACTGCCTCCACCATGGCCACCGGACAGGGGAATCCTACCTTGCCCCTTCGTATGATACTGACGAGTCTTTGGGGGATTGCCGAAATATTCTCCTCGCGCAGATAGAAAAAGCGCGCGCGCACACACACGCTCTATTACACGCGGAAGTTTATGTATACTCTCACCTCAAAATTACTTTGCCACCACGCACCATGCAGATCTCCTACCTCTAAACGTAGTAGGCCTTTTTAAGTCTTCCTCGGGCACATATACACACACACAAGTGATCTCTCATTAGTTTTTGTGCTTTTTCCGGAGTCAAACTAACGAAAGTCGAAAGCCTATGGGCCACCGGGGCAGCGGAGTGGGACCATAAGCCGACAGTATATAAATATATATATATATATATATATATGCATATGTATATATACATAGCCTTCTCCTTGGACGTAAACTACTGCTAGTAGTAGTAGCATTGTTCGGTGTGTTTACTACTACCGGTGCAGCGTGTCGAACTGTGGAAGGGAACTTGGACTCCTCAACCAACTTTATTTTCCCTTCTTCGCCTTAAAATTCTTCTCAGCTTTGGATAAATGTGCGATGCAATATATACGAATGATCTCAGTCAGTCTGACCCACTCTCAGAGATGACAGTTCACAAATATGAATTCATCGTCTTCCAGTGATCTCATTATTAAATTATTATTACATAACATGAGCGACAATAACTACGCTGCTCCAAATCTCTATAGTCCAAAGACGATAACTGTGATAATAATAATAGTAGAAGTAGAAGGCCTCCGTAGTGCGATGCTCTGTTGTTCAATATGTTATTAGACCCCGCCGGATGTTCGGGAGGAACTACGACCGCGACGGTGACTTCGTCGTTCCCCTTGGGCCTATTATACACTATTGTAGAGCGTGACTGACTTGATTTTTTTGGCTTCAAACAAACCATTTAAATACGAATATATGCAAACTATGAGAACTTCGTAGGAAGAGGCTTGAGCTCAGAAGAGGAGTTGTTGTTGTGGAGTTTGAAGGAGGATCGGAATGAATTGTTCGCTTCTTCGCGTTGTAAATCACGTTACATATTTTTGAACCAGCCTATATCAGTCACGATGATCAATGTTTCTACCACTACCGTGAGCACTACTTACCTTCCGAATTTTGTCTGCTATAGACCTGCTCAACTGCTACTGCCACTCCCCTCTCCTCCCTGAAATCTAAATAGCTGTGATAATCATGGCTGTATCTCTCTCTCTCTCTCTCTGTGAGCACACACAACGTCTCTATAATTGTCTCCTCCTCTGCACTTCCCGGCAGCGCTTACTCATTCTCTCGGATACCGTTTGCAAGTAACTTGACGACTATACGGGAGGAGAAATTGTTGTGATCATGGACGTCGTTGACAGTTCGTTTCCTATTTTTCTCTCTCCTGTCTGTAGATCGGGATATAGGACGAGGCGACGTTCTCCAGACTATTCTCCCCCTCCGCGAAGGTCCCTCTCGCACTCCTCGAGTGATCTCTATTATTGAGATACATATTTACGGGAGGGAATAATAGAATTATTCCAAAGGAAAAAAGTTTCAATCGATAGATCGATATTGTCGCCTTTTGTAGGAGGAGACGGGCTCACAGAACCTTTGATGAATCTAGTCACGTAGCATTCGGTGTCATCATTCCTACACGTTATCGTCATAAGTCAGAATTAATAGTGTGATTGTTTGTGTGACTGGTTTGTACCTGTGTACTTTGTCATAAGTTTCTGTGTAGTACTTACTAGATACATATATTATGTATAGTTTAAGTTTAGGTTGAGAGCAGTGCATGCAACTCTTTGAGAGTAAGTAGTAAGTGGAGGTGGAGGGTCCGTCCTGAGCAGGCTACAGGCTTTTCTTCTACACACGAGAGTCGCAGGTGCTATGTTAGTATTCCTGTATAAGAGAGACAAATGAGGGATCACATATTTATATATTACTTGTAATACTTACTTGCATGACGTCCTCTGCCTGTATTATTGACCTGCGTTGACCGAACTGCGATCTCTCTCCCTGCTGAACTGCTGGAGAGAAGTCTATGTGAGAAGGATGTTGGAGCGCGCGGATTTTATTCGTTTCGCTTCGCTTCTTCCTATGAAATTCTTTTTTTCCGGATGAGAGTCACGAACGAGAACATATGTAGGATTCGATGGTGTGTGATTTTTCGACTGCGCCATGAGCTTTTGAGGACTCGTCAGAAACACACGTTCAGTATTATCGTATAAATACATGAAACCGATCAGTATGAAGTAGTGTGATATTGATATTTTTCAAAGTTTTCTGTGTAATCTCACTGAATTCCTGAAAGTAACTGTCGGAATTCGGTGGGGAAGTAATGATTGAGGGAAACATATATGCTTGCATATCTATATATGTGACCTTTGTGTTGAACTATGAATTTGCCTACGCTATGAACTATGACCCACGATCAAGTTGTCTATGTCTACTTAAATAGTGGCGGCTACGGAGGTGACAGTTACAACCGTTCCGGTTCCGGCGATGACTACTACTAGAGTAAATCCCATAACTTGATCTACCACACTGCTCCCTCTACTACTACTACTACTACTACGTCTACTGCTACGGCCACTACTACTTCTACTCATCTTCATGTTCGTGTATCAAAAATGATTCCCACATAATCTTCGAGAATCCACGTTGATTAGGACAGACAGTCGATGAGGTACCATTTTCGTCAATATATATATATATATATATATCTATATACTTTCTAGATTTTACATTTATTACAATCTCCTCCTCTACCACTACTACTACCACCACCATCACCGTTACTACTACTACTGCCTTTAGATTTTGGTCATTATTATTTACTGCTACTAAAGACGGAATAATGGCTGACGTACGTGTATGGAAGAAGGGACTCGTAATACGAATCACGCTCTATATCTATCCAGCCTCTTCTCTATCATACCCTCCTAATCACGGTTAATGATGTCTGCGCAATGCTGCTATCCTTGAAAATGCTATATATTTATTTGGTTATAAGCTCGGACGCCGACTTTGCTTTCCATATACAAATATACATTTTTATATATATTGTTATACGAGTCCCTCCACTCGCTGCTTGTTGTCATCCTCGTCTGCGAATGCCGGCTGATTCATTAATTTCTATTTATATTTACCATATATACGTATATGGGCTCCGTTTCCGTCCACGTCCTACGTATTTTCCCTAACAGTTTTTCTCCGATGTGGCAGTCCATAGCCACACCGTAGAGACAGACGCGTGTTGTTTCCTCGTGATGTTATTAAGAACAGTACACATAGTAAGTGATGCGAAACGTCGTCAGTTGTGTTGTTAACTATGATGTTGGATTGATTGATTGATTGAGAGACAGAGGAAACATTCGGGGTCAGTGCACGGTTCGTAGTTTATTTCGTCTTGGTTATCTTCTTCTCTTCCTCCTTTCCCCTTCGTATATACAATTACATCATCTTCGCTCTTTCGTTTGCGTCCCCTACCGCTCCGCATTATTGACGACCATGTAGTTCGCGTTTGTTACTATATATACGTATACATTTATATAATGTGATGGTTGAGAGTAGAAGCGTCAGTGTCCGTGTATCTACTACTACTACGGAAGAGTTTTGATAAAAATGGGAAATCGTACACGAAGGCGAACCACCACCCTACCCCACCCCCAAAACCCCTCCTTATTATCAGTTTATCAAAGAAAAACTCCCTAGTGACACATCCACCAGCGTAGTCATTTGTGCTCCATGATAATATCCGAAAACTATTTATGCGCCGCGGCATGAGACGCCTGCCTATCTATTATGCCTTGTACAGGGACCAAGTCTTAAAAGTTTTTGCGAAATACGAAGCCTCTGAGTCAAAATGATGAGTTTTAATAATTCCAATCGCGTTACATTACGTTTCACAAGCGCTTGACGTGGAAGTCGTCAGATTTAAATCTTGTCTTTCGATGAGCTTGAACAGCAACGGCGATGGGAATGGTACAGGGATTTTGTTTTTGTACCGCAGTGGGTTTTTTTGGGGAATAAACTCTTTGCTACGAGAAGTAAACTCCCTCGCTCACTGTAAACGCGAACTGATCTTATATTCGTAACACTTGGAAATTTAACCCGTTGCGGCTTGCCTTGTCGTTCTTGTTGCTGTTTTTGGAGAGCGGGAGCAAGGAGCAAGCAAGTCCGCACTCTTGCCGTTGCCTCACTTGTGTATACGATTGCCATTGATTAACCACGGGGAATCTCACACAAACAAACAAAAATCCTTCTTCTTGGTTCTTCTTAAGATTGATGGGAATGAAAAATGAACCCTAACGCTGATGTTTTGATGTGATTGATTGATTTGACAGTGACTAAATATTGAAGAACTTTGAGAGACACAAAATGCTCACGGGCGTCAGTCTGTGACACGCGTTCTCCGTCATGTGCGTAAAAAAGTCATCTCCGTACCCTTCTTCGAAACTCGCAGAGAGAGAAAGACAAAGTAAGTGGGTGTGATTCCAGAAAATGAAAACAAAATTGGTTGGTTCACCCCCCTTCCCTCTCTCTGACTACCTCTACTACTTCTACTACTACAACCACTCTCCGCGGTCTTCGAAAACAGGTTAATCGACGTTCTGCTTATTCACGCACTCATCGAAGTCTTTTGTTATAAAATATTTACTTCTTTTGATTATTATATATATATATACATATACATACATATACACTTCTGAGTTTTCTACGGAAACCAAAACTGCTGTTATTGTGTTTATCACGTCGTACTACTACTACTACTTCTACTTCTACTCTCCGATTATGTATTGTGTAGTTGTGAAAATTTTACGGCGGTCTCTATATGTATAGATGCAATCATGGTCCTCGTTTCTACTGCTACTACTACAGTCCTTACGGCTACGTTTCTTATGACCATGGTGTTGATGATGACTCCTCCCTTTTGAACGAAATAACTTCCGTGATTTCTTAAATGTTTGATGATGGTTTATCGTTTCTTAAGTGTACATCTCCGGAACGGGCGGAAAAGGGGATGACGGAGAATGTGTTTCCTCCGGATCTCCACCGGTAAAACGTATTCCCCCACATTTTCCTAGTGTCGGCAGGCACAGATACATTACAGATTACCCGCAGGTCAATTGGAGAGGCAGACATTATTTCTGAGGACTTGTTTGTTTGTTTGTCTGTTTGTTAGTTTGTTTTGCAGAAGAGGATCACATGGTAACTAAAGTTAGTTTTGCCTGCCGTTTACCACTATTATGTGTAGGATTGTTTGATGATGGCCACTGCGACAGAGACAAGTATATAGTATGGACGCTGAGAGTGGCTTGATTCTTATGGCATTAACAGTGGTATCGTTATTATTACTACTATTATTATTGCTATTATTGATATTCGTATTTATAGATTGTATTCGTTGTGAACATGTTTCTGTGTGTGTATGTGAGGGTGTATGGTTGGGTCAGGGTAGAATTGTGAGCGTTGTTATATTGCAATTTGGAACAGACTCATCATCCCGCTCTGTGAAGGAGGGGGAGACTCACTGGTGTTTCATAGTGTGTCTTCGTCTCTATTTTGTACTGCCGATAAATATTAGCAAATATATACGAATCACATACATACGCGAGAATCATCATCGAGATCCACGGTCATTTTGTTTTGGGAAACCATGTTGTTGTGGGATATGTTCAGATGATGACAACGTCATTCATTCATGATATATAATTTTATGATTGTACCGCCGTCCACGTATTTTTTGAGTTTATGAATGAGATGATGGCACATACGGCGAGTGGGTCAAGCTACAAGTGCAACTGCTCCGTGTTTTTTTGGATAGTTTCATTTAGGTTTCGTTGGGTTGAGAAGATTTTTCCTACAGTACTACTACTACTACCGTTACTATACTACTACTCCCACTGTTGTTGTTGTCGTCGTATTAGGGCCTCTCAGATTTATGTGAAGCTATGATAGTGATGATTTACTACATACAGCGGTTATACTCTGCTACGTTTTACATGTGGACCGTCGTCATGGTGGTGTACAAAACAGTGAAATAAAACTAATGAAAAATCAAACGAGGTGTTGTTGTATCTGTCTGTTACTCTGCCTTATTTTTCGGAGCATTCGCATGCCAAATGCATATTAAATTCAAGGGGTTGTGGTTTTCACAGTTTTCATAAATTTTTTATTGTGGTATGGTTTTATCATATAATTATACAGTATAATCTTTATTCTCATCGTCATTTGTACATTGCATACGTCAGACCGGAGCACACGAAAGGAAAGCGTAAATGTATGTATATTTATGCGCACGACGATTATTGTTACCATTATTATGCCGAATTCATTATGCATCGTTTTAACACTTGTATGGCATTTGAGATTCCATATGTACATTATATATGTTCCTCTGCTACCGTATCACCGATACAACTACGGCTAATAGCTGACACTGAAAAGTCGTCCCGACTTTAGTCGGGTACGGTTGAGGTCCGTGGTAATCGCATTTTTCATCCAATACCGAGTAATGAGGAATCGAATTAGTCGTTAGACTTGTTAACTAGAGGTAGCACATTATACCGGTATGAGACGTGGACTCATATATCCTGACAGTCCCTCTACGAAACTACGGGTTATGTCACATTCTTTCCTTTGATGAACTTTCTTGAATTATCCATTCTCTGAAAGTGGCAGTTCTTCAAAAATTATTAGTTTTTCCTCCAACATTTAAATGCTATTACAGAATTTTAACTCTATACTGTTAAGATGAATTGTGTAATTTGTGTTTTTGTGTGTGTGTGTGTGTGTATGATGTATTATGCTGCTGATACTGGCTCAAGTCTGGTTTCATATGTATGTAACAGTTGTAAACAAATCAGCCAGGATTTCTTCACCTACTATCCCAACTCTGCTGTAGGCTGTCCAACGTGATCAGACTCATTCGTGGGCCTGATATGGAATCACAAGCATCATGTTCCAAGTGGTAAGATGTAACAATAAGAGAATAATCGTTATGTCGGTTAATTCTACGTCTAGCGTATAAATACTTCTAGTAGGTTAATCCAGTAATGGTCAAGTGTGAAACTACTACTTTACTTACTGCTACTACTTTTACTTCAATTAATATTATTATACGCAGATCATTTATCTCCGCATTGA
>VYYI01003274.1:0-12591 GCA_021029175.1 Bilobella aurantiaca
AGGGTAAGATTCGATCTCCGGCACCTAGGGGAGAGAGACTGATGCTCTAACCTCTCGGGCAACTCCGATTCCCCTCTATACTATTACTGCAATTGAATACATACGCATTGTCATCTCCTAAAAAGGTCTCCAGGAATTGCCTTTTTTTTAGAATATGACACAATCGGCCACGTCCTTCAGAGAGGCACTTAGCCCACTCTGAATAATGCGCTGTAAGTAGCCAAGTCCCGCAAGGCCGTGATTCTCTTGGTCTAATTTATTATGTTAGATTTATCTTCCGGTGTCTAATTCCCGGATCTTACGAAGGTATAAAACCGAGGAGTCCCGTAACTCAGGACTCTCATTGTATTTCTAATATAAACAAAGAAGGATCCTCTTCTAAACCGAACTCTTTATTGTTACGTGCGAGCACCCACCAAAAGGGCTCACACGCATAGTACAGGGCTTCTGTGGCACCCCACTTTACTTCAAAACTCGATTCATATATACTTCAAAAATATATACTTATATTACTTTTTCGTGCCTTGAATTGTTTAACGTTAAATAGCGTCAGCTTTTTTGCAAGAACCAAAACAATACTTTAGACACTTTTCCAACAATGTTGTCTCTCCGGGGTAAGAATTTCAAAGCTAAAGATACAAAAACTTGATTCCTAAGTAGGAATTGTAGTAAAAAATCGAAATAAAAAAAAATCAAGCTTTAGGTTTTTGTTTTTGGATTAAATTGGCCTAATATTATTTACGTCACGCTCAAGGATTTGGCCACATACTGGGTGTAAAGTAGCAAGTGCGCTATTGATTTGCTGAAATTTGTCTATGTAGGGATGTGTAGTACTGATTATCAGAAATAAGTTTGGTGGCTTTTGAGAGGTCAATACCCACTGGGCATTGTCCAGGTGTTCATTCGTAGCGGTAGTAGTTGTAGGTGATGATTAGTCAGTTGTCCTTAGCCACTTTCCCAATTCAAAGCTTTGCCATGGGCCTTGAAGAAAAAAGCCCTACTTCTATGCATCAGGATCAGTTGATCCAGTTGCTATTCTACTCATAGTTTAATGTGTTCATAATTTTAAGCAAAAATCATGTGCCCTCGACAATTTGCAGTTTTTCAATGATTGTCAAGCAAGTAGACAAGATAAGTTTGCCAGTCGAAGCGCAACCACGAGAGAAGTCAATCTCACTGTTGAGTCACAATCGTGTTGGATAAGAATCGTGACAACACCTATCCTTATATCCTATCCTATGCTTATTTATATATTTTCAATTAAAATTGTAGCCCTATATGATTCTATCAACTATTAGTATAAACTGGGCATTCTAATTAAAATTCCACAAACTGAACTAGCCATTTACGTAGGACAGTACTAATTAAGTAGAGATTACTGCAATCCGGAACGCTTCTTCTGTCATAACAACAGCGTTGTCAGGTTGTGATAAATCATTGTTCTTGGGAATTTTTCTTAATTCTTCAACAAGCAGTGCCTTTGCAGCATTTGGAGCTCCAGATTCCATTAATTCTAATGCCTTCTGAACAATGTTTGTTGTGGTAGTTGCCTCTGCATTTGCTTCAATTTCTTTCAAAGTTTTCCAGTTTAGTTGACATGCGCAGCAGCAGCATTGAAACCAATAGCGACCCATCAGTTTTCTTTGCCTATCTTCACCTTTTACTTTGGTAAACATAGGACCATAATTGTCTTCAATTGCCTCTTGCATCGGAATATTTCGAACTGCGGTAACATGGAGTTCTGGACCGACAAAATGTCTATGAATACATTATATGAGTGATTTAAATGAAGAGTTTAATAATTCTAATTGTAAACGCCTTAGTTCTTGTACTCAAGTCAACATATGTAAAACTTCTTTCTGGTAAGTTATAGAATTCCGTTTAATATTATGAATGATTTATGTTTGAAAGCTATTTGGTATTTTTGTAATTTTAAAACATTTCTACATGTGTAGTTCTAATTTTTGTTTGCTTAATTATACTTTGAATATATCTAACCTAAATGAAAAATATAGGCTAACAAACCTTGGCTAATAAATAAGAGTTTAAATAATGAAACAAATTTTTCAATATTTGTATTATGTTCGTTACGTTAAGAGTATGCCTTCTTCGTAAAATAAAATATATATGAAAATTGCATTGAAGCAATAGTTTGATGATTGAATGTAGAGCAATAATTTTGTTGACATTGCTTTTTCGCTTCAAAAGATCATAGTCAAGCGCTACTTAGAATTCAACTTCAATAATGTCTTTTTTATGACAACAACCGAAAATAAATTTCAAAACCATAGTTAAAGTTAAAGCATTATTGCGTAATGGCCTCCTTGAATTTGCATCAAACGATTAAAGCTTTAAAAGTAAACTTTAAAACTACCCGATATGTTCCCGAAATGATGTGGCATTTTGATTAATTACTATTTGTCAATTGTTAGTTTTAGCAAACATTTCAAGCATAGTCAAGAATTAATTACCTGACTACATTTGGGGCACATGAGTGGTTGAGAAATGCTGCGGTGGTGTAAATTCCAAGGCCGATTGGAGTCATTCGAAGCTTTGAACACGGCGTATTTGGTGGTAAATTTCGCTCTACTATTTCATATGCATTGAACTGTAGAACTTGAAGGTTCCTAAGTAGCAGGCTCCCAATACGCAATTCATCCTCAGTGGGTTCTGGCGTCGTAAAAATGTTCACTTTGAAGTACCCGACAAGCCGAAGCGCTTTTAGCAAAAATAGAGCCATAATTGTTCGCTGAAAAAAATCAATTGGGTCTCTTTGGTCTTCATGTCCAACCAAATTAAAAACAGTTCTGTAGGAAGCTGATTCGTAAACACCATCTCTTGTCAAAATTTCATCGGAAAATACTTTCATATTTTTATATTCCTAAAAAAAGGAATGCGTCAAGGTGTGGCATAAAGTATTACACAACGAAATCGTATTATCAAAAATTACAATAATAAACTCACTAACACTTTGCCAATATCCAAATAGTTTAAGCAATAGAATATACATAGTATAATATTGAACAATGTGTCAAGAAACAACTCATCAGTAAAATTCAACTTCTAAGCCTAATTCTATTTGTTTAGATTATTTTGATTATAAGAACATATAATAATATATAAATTGTTCAATTTTTAAAATGTAACAGGTAAATTAATCAAAAGAGTCGAAATTTTACCTTAAGTAATTCCTCTCTAGACTGGCGTGTGATGATTCGAAAAGCAAGCAGTGGAAGGACGCTCATTCCCGAACCAACAAGCAAAAGTTGTATTTTGCATTCAAATTGATGATAAATTTTTGCTTGATCCCTGCACGCTGTAGAACAGTAAGCGACGTATGCGCACAACTCACATGGATAGGTAATGCGCAGACGTTGCATGCAGTGATGACAGTTTGTTCCATTCCTCTCTGGCAAAAGACATGCAGCAAAATGGCTTTTCGACTAGGATTTTTTCTCCTGCTGCAATTTCATTTGAAGCAAAAGCATAGCGCCCCTCTTTCGCTCCAACTTTGACGCCAAATGCTTTTGAGGCATTTGGAAACATTTTGTTTTCTGAAATCAACGCCTTTGTTTCTTCAGCTTCAGCTACAGTAGCTTTTGTTTCTGATTCAATTTGATTTCTTCATTTTTTCCAACTTCATTTTACAATTTGATGCCTTGTAGTCGTATTTAGAAGAGAAATGTTCAGCAAGGCCAAGTGTAACCTTTGCTACCTTATAATTGTTAAGGTGTAAATAACAGGAGGTCATACGCTCGTAGAGCTCATACCTGTAATAAAATGAATATATCAAGTAATCTATAAAACATCAAATATCGTACACCAATAACCTTAGTTATTAATTAACTAATTACAAATTAAATAAACAGGCTATTGATGTTAGTTTCATTGAAGTGCTAAATTGGTTCTATTTATTCGTTTAATATTTGCAAAAAATCTCGAAATATCAATATTTCAAGTAGTTTACTCATAATTGTTAATAAAGCCATTAATTCGAAGAAAAACAAGTTTAAATTTTACACAATGTATCATTTTCTTTCCAAATTTTATACATTCAGTACTTCAACTTATTGAAAACAAACAAATAAAAAGCCTACTTTAAGACATTAAGTTTTAGACCATGAGACTTTACTTTAACTTTATCTAAATATAAAACAAACCGTTTAAAAAAAATTATTTGCAATTTTACATGATCTGACTTGAAAATAATATTGCAATTCTCTACTCCAAACCGGTTTGACCTCAATAGTACATTTTTTGTAACAAGAATAGTTACATATATAGAAAATATATTGTGAGACAAATACCGTTTGTTTTCAGGGTAGTTATAGGTAATTGCCAATTTCGCATCTTCGATTGCCATAGCCCATTCTTTGAGACGATAAAGCAGAGCAGATCTATTTGCAAACAGGACACCAAGCTCATCACTAATTGGCGTTCTTATTGCAGATTTGCTGTAGAGCAATAATGCCTTTTGGAAATCCCCACTTTCAAAGGCCTTATTCCCTTCCAACCTAAAACGAGTCCCTTCTGCTGCGTCTTTTCCTGTCCAAATGTTTATCAGATTAAGTTTAAAATTAGATATAATATATAAAATTAGAACATTAGTACTGAGGTCGCACTCACATTGTTTGAAACACTGTACACAATTTAATAATACAGACTTTTTTGGAGCAGGTTCATACCTCTGAATATTAGTTCAACTCCAATTGAATTCCAGAACCTTGAAGCGCAAAAGGAGATTCTCTGAAAATCAGTACGGCAACAGGCAAATTCATAGAGGTTAATTTGACTTCCGAATTTTTCAACGAGTTCAAAAAAGCATCCTTCAGTTTTATTTTGAAGTGTAGCTCCACTACAGAGAGAACGATAGGCTTCAGTTGTAGCCATAAAAAAGGAAATTAATTTACTACTTTATGTTTAATTTTTAACTTATTTAATATTAAATAAATTAACTAATATTTAGTGAGCCGAGTCTGAGCCTTAACACAAACACAAAGTTTTCAGTACAAATATAGTATGATTGAGAATGAAAGACGAAAACCCTTGTTTTAAAAATAGAATTTTCTTCCTCTCTTAGGAAGATGCGGATTTTCGTCTAAAATTAGCCTTTCTCATTCGTTGCTTCAGTAGAAGCGTTGGATTCCTTATATGAGTCAAATTTCAGTTCTTGTTTCATTCATAGATGAAGAGTAAAAAAAACGTCCTGAAAAATTCACCATATGCATTCAAAATTTCATAAAGCAAAAAAAAAGTCGATTTATGTATGATATATGTAATGTTAAATGTAATAAAATTATAAATTTTGATGCATGAAATCCGATAATGAAATTTAGCCTTCAGGAATAACAACTCTAAATCTATTGTTCAAAATTTTAAAGAATATGCATAATCACCAACTTGAAATGTACGTCATTTTATTTTTGAATATAAGTATTTACAAGGATTAGAACTCATTAACTGTAAATATGGTTATCGATATTCTCACTTAAAGTGAGGCTAATTTCGTCACTACACATGTCACATCTTTATCTAAGCAGATAATTCTTGACAGTTCGAAAAGAGTCACATCTTTATCTAAGCAGATAATTGTAATTCTTGACAGTTCGAAAAGGCCTTGACTTCACTTAAAGTCAGTTTATATCTCAGCCTAGCAACATCTCATCTTCAGCATAGAAATGAAGGAGTGTGACGTTATTGTAGTTGGAGCCGGTATTAGTGGTGAGAATTTTGAAACTTTTTGGATGGTTTTTAATTTGAAAACTTTTTTAAAATGTAGTTATTTCTAATTATTTTCTTGATGTAATTAGGTCTGAGTTCAGCAAAGCTACTTCATGATTCTGGAATTGATGTAGTTGTATTAGAGGCTCGAGATCGCGTTGGTGGGAGGACATGGACAGTTCGAGTAATAAGATTCCTTTTTAAATTTCATAGATTTTTAAAATGAAATTTTTAACATTTTTTTGATTTTCCAGAAACCTGAAGTAGGGTATGTTGATATGGGTGGCTCCTACGTGGGGCCCACTCAGAACAATCTGTTAAGAATGGCAAATGATCTTGGACTGGAAACGTACAATGTGGATGAAACACAAGATTTGGTATTTTATTCAAATGTGAGTTTTACAGTTTCAAAATGCTACAATTTTTGGGTTGTGAATTAATTATGCTTGAGCTTGAATTAGGGAACTTCTCGAAAATTCTCTGCCGATGCACACATTAACATTGGTGGATTTTTGGATAAACTCGACTTGAACAACTTTTTTAGAAAAATGGATGAAATGGGAAAAGAAGTTCCTGCAGATGCGCCTTGGGAGGCCAAACGCGCTTGGGAGTGGGATCGAATGACTTTTCAAGACTTTATTAATGAAACATGCTACACAAAGTATGTTCTAAAAATTTTGCATAAGGGAGCAATTTTATAAGTTTTTTTTCAAAATATTTTACTTTTCTCTAAAACTCTAAAACATTTTCATATTATAGGGCAACCAAAACCTTTGCAACAATGTTTTTGAATTTAATTCTGACTGCAGAGCCATGGGAGGCGTCTCTGCTCTGGGTTCTTTGGTATGTCAAGGCCTGTGATGGCATGAAACGTATTTTGGGAACAACCAATGGAGGACAAGAACGAAAATTTGTGGGCGGTTCCCAACAAATTAGTGAACGACTGTACGAGCGCCTTGGTCCTCAACGCGTGCTTTTGTCGCAGCCTGTCTGTCAAATAACGCAGAACGAGGACGGATTTGTTTATGCAAAAACGTTAGATGGTTCAGAGTACAAGGTAATTAGAATAAAATTTAACTTTAGTTTAGACAATATAGAAAAAATATATTATCTGCTATACTTTTCAAGATGTTTTCAATAGTTCAACATAAATTTAAGCCAAACATCCGCTAGTATCAACTTATATGTCCGCTAATTTATAAGCCTAACCTTTTGGTTCAATGCAGCCAGTAGCCAGCAGCTATAAAGGCTCTTTTATTTTAAATATGTTTTAACCAAAACTTTCATGTAATAGTATGTGATAAGTGTTAAATCGGAGCATAAATGCTGATGCTGCATTAAAATTGCATCAGCGTACCTTTTGTCTTAGTTTCATTTTATTTAGTTTCATTTTTGTATGGTTTTTAGAGCCAAATTAAGAGGCTTGTAAGATTTTGTGTATCTGTTTCTATTTTTATTTTACTTTTTAGGCCAAATACATCATTCAGGCTACGCCGCCAGCAGTACAGCAAAAAATACACTACACACCGGAATTACCTGCACTACGAAATCAGCTAATTCAGCGGCTCCCCGTTGGTGCAGTCATGAAGTGCATTTTATATTACAAAACACAATTTTGGAAAGATCTTGGATTTTGTGGATCCCTGATGACAACTGAAGCTGGAACTGAATTCGATATGCAATTTACGCTTAATGATACTAAACCAGACGGTTCACATCCCGCTATTGTCGGGTAAAATTATTGGAATTTTGCCAAACACAAATACAAATTGTTATTATATTTCTTCAAAATAGGTTTATTGCTACGGATCGCCTAAGACGAAACTACGAAGCGCTAACCCCAGAGGAGCGCAAAAATAAATTAGCACAAAATTTGTGCAAAATCTTTAATAACCATGAAGCCTTGAATCCTATTCATTATGAAGAGAAATGCTGGTCTGAAGAGCAGTACTCGGGTGGTTGCTACGCCACTGTCTGGGCACCAGGGCTACTCACTACACATGGGCACATCCTGCGCCGCCCTGTTGGCAAAATGTACTTTGCTGGAACAGAAACCGCCACTTGGTGGTCATGCTACATGGAAGGTGCAGTTTCCTCTGGAGAAAGAGCCGCTAGAGAAGTGCTGCATGATATGGGAAAAATCAAGAAAGAGGAAATTTGGAAAAAAGAAGCTGTTTCAAAGGTAAACTAGAATTCTAAATGTTTAAAATTCTCTAGACTAGAAACTGGATAAAACTATTCATACGCACACATTTTTGAGCTTTTTAAATAGAAAGGTCTATTTAGTTTAATGTAAGTCGATTTGTAACTTTGTAAAACACGGTTTTGCGTCAGAAACTGATTTATCGTAAAGAATTTTAAAATAATTTACAACTTATTTTCCGCCAGTCTTATATTGTAGTTCAAAAACTTTAATTTTGAATTCTTTGTGTTTAGGATGTACCAGAAACCGCATTCCCAACGAGCTGCTTTGAAAAACATGCGCCAAGTGCACAATCGTTCATGAAAGTGGTAAAGGCTTTGGGTTGGACGGCAATAGGAGTTGCTACTTATTTTACAATCAAGCGTGTAGGAGGGAGTGTAGATCTTTCTGAAAAATTGTCAAAACTTCAAGTTGGAAAATAAACGTTTGTTCTGAATCCTAGAATTCGATTGGAATTTAAATTATACAAATAAATATCTTTAGTTCTAAAGAAAAACACAAAATTTAAACAAAAACAAATGATATGAATGGAGATTATTAAAAAAAAATGCCACTCTTGGCGTGTCTTCAGCATCAATTAATTAAATTTCAAATAAAAACTAATTTTTTCAAATACACCTTCTTTTTCTTGACAGTGTTTTCGTATTTTCCATATTCATCCATGTTCTGCGCATCGATCGAAGAGAAGCATAAATCGACACAATTATTAACTGCTAGCAAAATCCCGGACAAAATATTCTTGGATTTTTTTTTATCTTTTATGTTTTCGACCATCAATAGATGGTCGTTGAAATTATGAAAATTTAGTTATATATAGGACCAATAGGACAATATAGGACCATAAAAAAATGGCAATTAAATTGGTGAATATCGTTAATTATATCATTTTATTGTGTGCTTCTTGTTCGGAATTCTTTTTTATTCATGAAATGTTAATTTTAAATTGCCAGCTCTCTGTAAAAATTATACATATTAAAATTATATATTTAGAAGCTCAAATTTTCCTGCCTTTATTTGTAACAATTTAAAACACAAATGTATGAAATAATTTCTCATAATTATTTTCCCATAATCTTTTGTACATGCTTCAGATCTGTCTAGATTTAACTTGTTCTTTAATTAAATTAGTAAATAATTTTGCTCGAAGCAAAGCTATTGCAACAAAGCGTATGTTATTGGAATTTGCTAGCATATATTATTTTTTCTTCTAATTCTTGTTACCTGTAATTATTGACTAATTTCTGGGCAAATATTTTGTTGTAGAAAACTTGTTGTCTAAATACTGACATGGAAATTTCCTTCTTTAACTAATAAAGTGAATTTGTGTATTTTTATTCAACAACTTTGGACAGATGAGTAATTACATTGTGAAATTGGGAGAATTCGTTTTTCTGGTGTAACTGAATATACTACACGGCAATTCTATTATAAGAAAAATAGAATAACAAGAACCAGTGCGGTAGAAAGCATGACGTATAATGAAATTATTAAGTAGCTTTCTAAACCCAAGTAGCTTCAAATGTTCCATTTTTAAAGAGAATTTTTTCTAGTTCTCTCTTCCAAGGTAAGTATCAAATTTTATTTGTGTTCCGTATTTTTTGAATCCCTGATCTGAAACCGACATTTTTTTTTAGAAAATATCAAGAGACTTATTACACTCCAGAGAGAAGTTTCAAGTAGCAAAGTGACAAGCCTCGGAGGGTCAACCACCGCATCCACCAAATGCAAAGTGACCATCTTCGTGGCTTCAAGAATAATAAAAAATTGATGCCGGTGAAGGCCCTCATCCCCTAGTGTCACCGAACAAATACCGCGTACTATCATAGTGTTAGGAATAGTGCACGATTTTGTCAGTATTTCAATTTAAAAAAAAAGCAGTAGGCCGTGGCAAGTAATATTCAAGAAACTTTAGTTAGTTTGGGTACATAATCTATATTTACAATCTACATAAAACAATTCAGTGAATAATGTAGATCAGTTCAGGCTATAGTTCTATAACTGTAGGCTATAGTTCAGAGATGAACTGTTANCAAGAAACTTTAATTAGTTTGGGTACATAATCTATATTTACAATCTACATAAAACAATTCAGTGAATAATGTAGATCAGTTCAGGCTATAGTTCTATAACTGTAGGCTATAGTTCAGAGATGAACTGTTAGGTATCCAAGCTTCGTGTCAGACATTTAGTATTTAGTGTAATTCTAGTAGTCTAAAAGAGAGGTTTAGATTAAATTGATTTATTTTAGCAATTATAAATCTCAAATCTTCCTTAACTTCTGTTCATCAACTCATTGAAGCACTGATCATTTGTTTTTATCACTACTACAGTGTGTCTAAATACATAGGTGAACTTTCCCGTCAAGCCAGTTGTCGCCAAGGTTGTTGCGCGAACGACAACAGCTAGTTTCAAATAATGCACTGCCAAAGCCCTTCTTATAGTCTCCGCACCCTCGCTGAAGTCCAAGTTAAAAAGTCACTCAAAAAATCATCCCATCGACTTAACGGAGAGAGTTATGGCTTTTCCTTATGGATTTTCTTGGATAGACTTACACCCCAACGATATCAGTTTGCATTTGCACATTTTCCAGATAAGCTAGCATTCGAGAGACCACACAGATAAGAGTGCCGTCATCTCTTCTGCTAGCTCTGGAGCTTAGACGATTATTGTCCTTTGGTAATTTTATCTCGGGGTGATCGAGACCAGTAGCGTCGAGGTTTTTTTTCTCGATCTCAAGTTGCGAGTGAAGTAGGATTTTAAGCTGAACCACTGCAAATACAAACCTCGCTAGGGAATTAAAAAAAATTATGATGTCACGCTCAAGAAGTCACCGACCCCTTCCACACGACATCAGCAGGTTATGTTAGTGAATTGCACACATTTTTACTGACATGTGTTTTGTTAGAGATAGCCCCATCAGCTCAGTATCTCGGTTAGAGGTCATTAGTCCGTTCGACTTGATTGATGACACTGCCTATAAATTGGAGTGCCACAGTCGTTAGTAGGGGGCAGTCTTCTTTAGTCATTTGACCTAGTCCCTACTCTGTTACTAAGTCCAATAGTCTAGTCGACTGTTATTGACCTCGCATTGACCTTTGTCTATATTTGGTATTATACAAGTAAACGAGTATTTGTACACTTGATCTCGTCGGCCATTCTACCGTTGAGTTACGCCGCTCCTCTCATTGCCCTTCAGGCCCCTAGTGGTTACCTCACCAGTATACCGTGACCATATTAGTTTTTTAACAAATATTGATCACAATGTGTACAATTCATAACTGAAACATGAAAAAGTGAAAAATTTGTTTTTGAATACGTTTTGATTTAACGGATATTGAGCAGGATGCAGGGAGTAATAAATCAAAATTGAATTTATTAAATGTTGATTAATCTGGAAATGTTGTGTTTGAATGACAAAAATAGCATTTATAAATAAATACCAACTGACGTCTGATTTAATGCAGCCCTAAAATAAAATGCTATTCATCTGATGATATTCTAAAAAACACTTAGTCATTACATGCAAGTGAGCATACGTATTAAATTTTTTGGACAAAAAATTGCACCATCATCTGCATATGTAATTACCAAGCTAAAAAAATTTGCTGGCATTACCGACATTAAATGCTTCAAATTCTGTTTACTCTAATTCCACAAGTTCGCATTAGGGACAGTTTTAGCAATGACAAGTGAATTACTTGCAAAACTCAGAATTGCTTAAATTAGTGGCGCAATACTCCACCAATTCCTCCGACAAGTATCTCTTGACACTCCCTCTCAATAAAGGAACAATACAATAGAACAGCTTTACACTCCTCTCCCTCCCACATTGCTAATGACGTCAATCAATCAAAAATGGAGAATAGACACAGATCTGAGAATGAATAGCAAATCAGTTGTGACAGAAACTTAAAATTAGGCTTATTATTTCAATCTGGTTATCAATCAATGTTTGCCTATATTATCGTCTAATTTACTAATTTAATTTTACGTATCGCTTTTATCGCAAGAAAGTATTAGATAGGACCTGACAAGATTAGATTTGTCGTTAACCTCGAAAATCATGGGGAAACTTTAGTTCAATTTTAACATTGACAATATTTATGTTTAGTTACAAATATTCTGTTTTGAGATGGCGGTTTCCAACCTAAGAAACGTATTTCAGACACCTCCAGTTGAAGGAGCAGAAGATGAAGAAACCGAGTAAGATAAATATAACAAGATGTTGTTTTGTCATTTGCTACAGCAAAATGGATTGCAAGTATTTGTTTTGAATTGAAGCATTTTGAAATTTTTTTAACATTTGTAATTTACAGCACAATAAAAATTGTTTATAGGGTAAGTGAGTACTCTAAAAAATACAGTGAATACTTGTCTTGGACTGAAGTCTTTCGAAGACATGAAACAGCAATTCGAGAACAGACACATTTTAGATCACACGAGTACAGCCGTACGATAGTAAAATAGATCATAAAAAGTTATATTAAGACATATTTCAAAAATCTAAATTATGACTTTCTATTATGTCGAAGATCCATTCGCAACAATATTGGAAGAGAGGCCGACGTTGCGTGAATCGATGGACCAATTCCGGGACATTGCTGAATACCCTGAATTTGTCAAAGATTTAGAATCCATGGGCCTAGCGGTTTGCGTCCTACATTTAT
>VYYI01003275.1:0-12589 GCA_021029175.1 Bilobella aurantiaca
TTAAAGGTTTTGATTTAGCAATTAAGTAATTCAAAATTAATTTACAACTCCTTTAAGCGATTAGAGAGGAATCAGGCGACAACCGGATTTGTACATAAAAGCTAGGGCCCACAGTAGGCTATTGTAAATCTACTATTGTATATGATATTCGATTCAGCTTATAGCCCTGCCTCATAGGCTCCACGCCTGAAAGTAGTGGTAACTAAATAAAAAAAAAAAAAAAGTTTGATTTTGCTACATTTTGTGAGGAAAAAATTATTTTGACATAAGGTGACTAAATTTTTTTTAAAAGCAGTTATATTATTGTTGCCGTAAACTGCAATAAATTTCCTACTTACTTAAGTATACTTTAAAGCAATTATGAAGGCAAAATTCTCTGGTATGACGTGTTTTCGATTTATGTTTAGCTGTAGATTAGGTATTATTCTCGTAGTTAAATCATTTCATTTTCAGGTTTCATTTTTCCGGAGAAAACTTGTCGTTGCTTAAGTGCGATGCTGCGTGATCTATTTAGTAATGATGCAAAATACTTAAAAATGGTGCCATATTCCCGCATCCAGCAACTTGTAGGGTAACATAAGGTATTCACCATAGTAATCGTTTCGGTTAGGAGCGTGCGTGCGTGTTTAAGAGTACGCCATTGCTTACAAAAATCGTTAAATTGAAAAATGAGACATTGAACCATAAGTGTAAATGGCTGGCAAACGCTGGAAGCGATAAGTTCTTGTTGAAATAAATAATTCATAAATGGCAAAGCCCCTACAGAACGGGACTAATTATTCCACTTTGTGCATAAGCAAAAAATGTGTATATATCACTTTGTTTTCGTGTTGAAAGGGCGTAAGCTCATAATAATGCTAATTTCTCCTACCAATTTATATACGCAAGTTTTGCTTTTTAGCAGGGATACTGACTAGGTGAGCTCAAACGAGACGAGTAAATTGACCAAATTTTGAATACATTGATCAAAGCTGACGAGCAATATTGAGGAATGAAACGTAAAGTAGTTTCCAGCAGAGAATGTAAGTGGTCTACAAACGTCAAGTAAGCACCTATTGTACGCTTGTACTCGCGGATTTCCAATTTTCACAAGATCCTTGCTCCATTTATCCAGAAATGTCGCACTCATTTGGTTCGACAAACCGGCCATTGAAAAGTAAGTTGAGAAGTCAATTGCACATCGAATAGCACAAAGAGGAAATACGAGATAAGCCCATGACCCCATTTTGTTGTAGTACCGGAGAGTTCCAAATATTAGTACGGTTGTACCGCCAACGAGAAAAAATGCAGACCAGATTAAGTAGTACTTGAAAGTTCCGTTCAGCAAGTGAGTTAGAGTTTGTGCAAAACGGTATTTCCCTGGACGGTTAGAATTTGGAAATTCTTGGATGGTGGACCTAGTTAACGTCAATCTCGAAGGTTAATTATAAAACAAAAACATTTCAAAAATAATATGTTGCTTGAAAATTTGAAATTGTTTGCGATTGTAATTTTGAAAGTTTAAAAATGTAATACAATTAAAATTTGCTAAAGCAAATATTCAATTATCCGTCGCCACAAACCTTGCCTGCTCTGAACTCTATTTTCGGCTAAGTGTTATAGTTCAAAATTTTTTATAAAAAAAATGCATGTTAATTTTCAACTTTTTAGCAAAAAAAACTATGCCAATTTATAATTAATATAAAATTTTAGGTTACGCACAGCATTCCATGTTGTAGTGTTTCCTTGGCCCATGCAAAACCCAAGAATATACATGTCCAATTGAAGGAGAGTCCCAATATCATGTATGCCGTAGAACAATTTTCAATTAAGAAGTAAGGAAGAAAGTCTACATAATTCCCAGGTCTATCCAAGGAATGCTTACATGTAAGAAACAGCGATGAAATATAAATTGGTACACATGGCGTAAATAGGACCAATATTGCATGGGACGAGGGATTAAGTATCATTATTAAAGTGCTCAGGATCACAGCGTTAGACACGTTTTGGTTAATTGGAGGTTGAAACGGAGTGTCAATAGGAGATTCATTTTCATTTATGTTTTTCTTGTCTTTGGTTAAAAAATTGTGCATTATTATTTTATTAGATATATATAATTATACCTGATTGTAGTATAAAACTTACCCGAATTTGTTTTCTCAAGGTAAGTCAACAACGAGTTGACGATCAAAAGAATGTCATGTCCCTTGAATACAAATTGAATGCTTGCAACAAGGGCCAGAGCGTATGCAAAGTCCCAGGCGGCTGTTCCTATTAGAGCTCTTTGATGGACGCGACCAGGCTTTCGAAAAACTCGGTAGTTTACATAAACAAAATACAATGTTACTACAATGATTTGTATTTTGTATAGTAAGAGGTGAAGTCGCGTTGGTAGCTTAAGCCGATTTCTGTAATTGTCCCAACGATAAGGAAATATTTTCAAAGTGCAGCCATAACGAAACAGAGAAAAAACTAGAAACGTTGCTAGTGGTGATAACATTGTTTTTGAATTTTGAGGCCCTAATAGCACTCAATATTACTCAAATAAAAAGCCTAATTTCACAACCCTTTGAATTGAAATATTGTGTTTTCCTTATTTGTGTACACTTCCACTGAAAATTTTGGAATGAAGCAGCATGAAGTTCCGTAACTGTCGTTTTGATACTATTTCAGCTTCTAATTGCTTAATTTATTGAAGACTTTGTCTTATTCAGGGCGGATTGATCTGATTTATTTAAATGTTCCAAAATTCAAGACTTCCAGCGTTCCACAGAATTAGCCGCCTATATTGTACTGTACAAAATATTTCATGTTTGCTAAGAAGTAGCTTCGTAGTAGATCTAATCTGTTGTAGCATATAATGAAATATTTTTCAAGGACGACACAAAAGACGTATCATTTTAACGTTTTATGAGATTTGAATACAGTGTACAAAAAAGGCATCCAATATTTAAGCAAATAAAGTCCTGCTTTCTCATAAAGTTCTCATAAAACTTTACACAAAGAAGTAAATGGAATTGCACGAAACTTTTTAACTGGATAATGATTTATGTTTCTCATTAAGCATAAATTGTTCTCCCGAATTGGGTTTCCCATTTACTAAAAAACATTCGTTATTCTCAGCGATTATTATATATTATTCGAATATTGCTCGAATATTAAATTTCTACACGTATCAAGTAGCGGAATATTGAAACGTGATTATAATTATATAGAAGAACCGCAATTTTGGAACGGTGAATTTTGGAGGGTTGAATAATTTGGATTGTAGTTCAAAATAATAAATCTTTAAAGACTTGAGGAGAAAGGGCCTTACCAACCTTGAATTTTTACATGTAAAATCCCATTTCAGGAAGCCTAATTGTGATTTTGCACAACTAAAGCGGTAATTTACACTTTTAATTGGTTATTTAGTTGATAAATCTCCTGCTTTTAGTTTGATTCATAAGGAGTATGTCAAATGATGGTGGTTTTGTCATAAATATTCCAATTAATTTCAATTTTTTGGGTAAATAATTCAAGGTCACCCGAGATTTTCTACCATAAAAACACCAATAGTGCGTAAAAAAGTGCAAAACAAATCAATTTGAATGCTAAGTAAAAAAAAGATGTTATTGATGCTTAACTAATCGTAATTTGTTAATAAATAATTCGCTTTTACTCCTACCAGGCGAATAAGAGGAGCCATTTCCATTTCACACTGTCTTTACGGTAGAACCATAAAGGCACTCCGTGTAGAAAAGTTGAAATTTCCACTTGTAAGCAATTTCCTCAAGACATAATGAGTTTGGGTTATGTAGTACCTTAGTATTAAGTCGTCCACGTGACAAAACTCATGATACACCTGAAAATGTTCTCATGGGATGCATGTGACGTTTTCACCTTGCTTTCAACGACTTTTCACTCTACAATGCGCCACTGATTTTAAGCAGTTTCAACCAATTTATTTTTATCAATTTCATGTTGAAATTTCTAATTATAAGTATAAGTGTAGAATTGAACTTGAAGGAATAGGAGTTGTACTTGGAGAATTCGCCAAAACGAATCCAATTTTGCCTTTGTATCCTCTGTATTTGTCGTCATCTTTTGTATTCACATTCTGTTTATACTATTTTATAAATTAATTAAAAAAGGCGTTATTCAACCATATTTTACGCTATTTACACGATTTGAGCAAATCAAGTTTGCCAAAATACAATTGAATTAAAACACAAAAATATTATATAAATTTCAGCTAAATGCAATTTGAGGTTCTTTTAGCTTCAGTGTATTTAAATCACAATTCGATGCTCAATATTGGCTCATATTCAATACATATTTGCTCATATACAATGCATATTTGTTTATATGCAATGCATATTTACTCATATGCAATGCATATTTTCTCATATGCAATGCATATTTAGTCATATGCAATGCATATTTAGTCAAATGCAATGCATATTTAGTCATATGCAATGCATATTTGGTCATATGCAATGCATATTTACTCATATGCAATGCATACTTAGTCATATGCAATGCATATTTGCTCATATTCAATGCATACTTACTCACATGCAATGCATATTTAGTCATATGCGATGCATATTTACTCATATGCAATGCATATTAATTTATATGCGATGCATATTTCTTGTTTTGCAATAGATACTTATTCATATGTAATGCATATTATGTTCTGAACTCCGAACATCCTGCGAATCACTTAAATTTTAATTTTTAAGTTCCAAATTGTGACTGATTGCTCTTACTAATAAAATAATTTTACCATGTCGATATTGGGTTTGCCATATCTCTATAAAATGATTGATTGGTTGATTGGAAAAAATCGTTAAAAAGTTGCGATTTACCTATAATTTAGGGTCCATAAACGCAATGAAGCTAATTCATGACATCCTTTCATTTATTCAATTCATTCATAAGTTTCAAAATATATGTGTGACGACAACACTACTTTGTTTCTTTGTACAAATTTGAAATCTGATTTTAGTTTTTGCCACCAAGAAACCGATTGTTATATAAAACAATGATAAATGAAAAGGATTTGGACTACAAGTAAGTCCACTTGAGCTAGGAATAGTGATGGCGTTCAAGCGTTTTCAACAAATATAAACACGTGCTTTGACATGTTACTCTTTAGTTGATTATGAGAATTATCTGTTGTTAAGATTCCAAAATTATTCAATGCATTTGATCTCCCTGTTCTGTTTAGTTAACATTGGTCTTGAATATTCGTTTATTGTATTGGAAGCCTAGCCGAAAGATTGTTGGAATTAATTTTTGCTCCTACAAAGCCTACTATAATGAAAAAAACTGGTTTATTACATGATAGGCGATTTTGTCAATTTGAATAATTTCTAAATCTAAATCACAACAACTCTGCCGAACAAGTAAATTGCGGTAAGTTTCCACCATCGTATTCAATAATTCAGAATCCTAAAAAAACAAGCAATTCGTGGTTGCTGCTCCTTTAAGTTGGAATGTTCTAACATTAACAATTTAAAATTATAATCTCATCAAAGGCAAAACATAATGTAAAGGTGGAGCCATTAAAGCCAGAAATGTTCATGTGTTATTCCGACTAGATTAAATAGCACCCTTAATTCTCTTCATATAGGACCTCATTTAACTATTAGCTCATTATCTTAAATTGAAATAGTATTTAATATACCTATTATTGTTAAGTGTATTGTAACTTGTGGTTGATTTGCAAGGCATAGAAACAAAATTTTGTTTCATTCAAGCTTCAGACTTTGCCAAGAAAATGCTAAGTAGGAGGAGGCTTGGGTTGCTAATGTTTCCTCTACAAGTTGCATCATTGGCTAAAACCATACCTTACTTTTTTGACGGAAAGAATTATTGTTGGTTCTTATATACATCCAAGGCGGCTCTCTATGCTTGGACTATAAATAAATTCTCTCTGTACATATGTGTATTGGCAATCACTTTAAATATTGCACGCCTTTGGTCGAGTACTAAACTATTATATAACATTGGTAGTCTGGCCGGGGTTGTCGTCTTTATGCAAGCCGTAATTTTTCAAATAATAATTACACTCTGCATTGACCATACTCAGTTCCTAGCAAACATGACATATCAATTCTGGAAACTCATACAGGGTAATTTTTTTTTATATTAGTGGTCAATTTTTGAAAAAAAATTATGCATTGTATGTTCTAACAGAGCGTTTCGTTCAACCAAATTCACCATGGATTGATCCGCTATGTGACATATGTTTGGTTGCTATCCCTGCCTCAGCATTAGCCCTTGTACCACTAGTAGTAGCTTGTAACGTGTATCGGCCAAATATACCTCTATTTCTTACGTCTATGGCTAATGAAAATTCTACTTTCTTAAAATACACTTTGTACATACCGACGTTAGTCACATTTTTCGGGTCAGCCACTTGTGGTTGCATTGCTTTCACAAACGCAACTCTATTTGTTTCAAATACATTATTTTTAACATCTCAACTCTGGTAGTATACAGATCTAATTATAAAACCCTGACAATTTTTTGTATATTTTAAACATAAATTTCAATTATTTATTTGCAATTCAATAGTACAAAATCGGATATTTACACAAGCGATGACCTGCGGAAGCCAGAAAATATGTTTCGTACTTACCGCTGCATGCAAATTCTGATGGCTAACTTCAACTCATTTTTTCGGCATGTTACTTTAGTGGTACTGGAAAGTCTTGTGATCCTTGTTGTAACTTCCAATACGCTTCTAATTGTCTATTATCCAAAAACTTCGCGTATCGGATGCATTTTACTGACCTTGATAACGCTGCTTGGAACCATTACTCTCTTTTTGGCGTATTTGAAAGTCGGTCAAGTTCATGATGCTTCAAAAAAATGCATCATCACCTGGAAGAGAAGGGTTGGAAGTATCGGCAGTGATACCTTGTATCTCAAAACATATGTGCGATCTTGCTCTATCAACAAATTTTACTTGAGTAGTTTTTTTCCTGTACAGAAGCTACACGCAATTCGCATACTAGCAAAAATTGTGCTCTTTACATCAAAAGCTGTACTTGTCGTTAGAAAGCAAAAGTAGCCACTAAACTTATTTGTTGATATAACGAAAGTGAGGTTTTGCGATGTTGTTACCTTTTTTTATATGTATGATTATAATTGCGTATATATGTCTTTTAAAGGAGGCCTTACCAACACCATTGTAGAGTAAGCTGTTCCCAAGGCTGATGCACTGATCCACAATTTCAGCGCATATGTCTGAGTGGCTTCACTAGGTTAAACTTCTCAGTTGTATCTTAAGCTCTCAATAAACGCTTCACCTTCACCTTCAAGTAAGAAAGACAGTTTTCTTACAATGATGCCGAACCCAATTGAACCAAAGGTAAGATACAATTGTAGCAGTAAATGTGACATAAGAAAAACGATATTCCAACATGCCGAATTTTTGCATTCAAAGAAAAAATAAATTCCACTAGCTCAAGCTTCCAAAAAAGGCACCAAACGCCACTATTTTTATTGGTACACAAAATATACAGAAAATAATTTGCAATGTAGAAGAGAATATTTCTGCATTTTTTGAAATACCTATCAAGGAATTTCCAGTATTTTTTTTTCCAAAATACGTCTTCTGGTGTGTTCTTCGTTAACATCAATGCAAGATACATGTACATTAGATTTAGATAAATCGACCCTTTACTTCTCTGTTATAGAGTGCCCAGTAAGCCAGAGAGAAATTCCTAGGTCCTTTACAAAGATAAAATTGATAAAATTATGGATCGAGAGATACTTTATATTGTTGCAACCTAACTTGCATTTACATATTTTCAGTTATAAAAGATACAAGTTTTGCTAATTAAAATAAACTATTGGCTTATTTTTCATAAATTTTACAAAAAGCAACTCAAAGCCCTTAAGACTAAAATATTTCGAAATATAGAAAATTATAAAGCAGACCCGTAATCGACCAACTTATTCATCGTTAAAAGATTAGCTTTCCTGGCATAGATTGTATATTTACAAATTGAATATATGTAAAGCCTTGTAATCAACCGTGGTGTGCTGGTGAAATGGTTAGGTTTTTTTGCTTGGTCTTGGGCCACATATTTATTTGCTTCTTCGATTACTGAACAATGCTCAAGAACATAAATTAGCAAAAATTATTCACTACAGAACTAGCAATTTTAACAGAGAATTCTTTGGAATTGAACCATTTTCTTTTGTGCAGTACCGTGTTACTGTTCAGGCTGTGTTAGTGCATTCTGGTTGACTGCATACCTCGGTAAGGTCGTCTTCAAGTTTAATTAGGCTAAAAAAATCTGACTTCACCAAAGTTTGTGTAATGAGCTATGGTGTTTAGCCCCCTAACCGCGGCAATACCCATCGTCATATATAAGACCATGTGATTCTCTAATTATTTAGTGCTATTTTTGGGCTAAATTACTACTGTTGAAATTCCAATTTTATGAAAGTCCAATCAAAAGGAAAAGTTGACGCCAAAATTCTGGGTACACCAGTTGTGGGTATCTGATTCAAATCGAGCTGCATTTTTTGGGGTAGCATATATGCCGCGTTTAGCAGGCTGTCCCTTTTTGGGCAGATCAGTCTAAGCTAGAACAAAAATGCCTTTTGCCACGTTGACCTTCACATGCGCAATGCCTGTTTCTAGTCTGACAAAGTACTTGTGAGCACTTAGGAAGTTTGTGAGGAGGTAAAGATGATTTGGGTGAACGATTTAGACGAATGAATTTATTTGCAGCAATCCATGGAATCGAGTTCTGATCACTGGTTGTTGACCAGTGATTATATGAATTGATGAGTTTAAGTCAATTACCTCAAATAATCCTTGACACAGTAGACAAGAAGCAATGAGACTTGATTGGTTTATAAAGATAGGAATTTATGTTTACAAGTCACTTTCAGGAAGATAATTACTTGTCTGAACTGAATGTTAGTAGCTTTAATGACCTTAACTATCACACTGGAGATGCGAGCATTCCTGTACAATGATATATGTACAAGTGTAATTAGAACTAAAAATAACTCATGAGATAAAGCAGCCGTTGATATGGTCCGTTAAGTAATATAAAATTACAATGTTACATATTAATTTGTCTTAGGAGTTTATAGTTACACTGTTTTTATTTTTATTCTAATCCGAAAAAAGTAAACGAACATTTATTACTTACTTTTTTTTTTGTAAAAGTGAAATGATGAGAAAGTCATGTCCTCCAACACTAAATCCATTTATAATGCTAGATTGTATTCTGGCTACTGAGGATTTTTTAATGTACTTTTACTTTTTTCTTAAACGTATAAATATTGTATTAACAATTAATAGGTTTTGTAGTTGAGAAGAGTTCTCTCTTACAAAGCCTGACGACTGGCTTGAAATTATAGAGTTGTTAATTTTGGAATTAGTATCAATTCACGATTCAAATCTCAATTGAATTCACTTCCTGAGAATGAAGTTTACGTAGCTTCTTGTGATTTCAAAGTACATCAAAAAGAATTTTTTGAACAAAAATTTTGCTAAGTAATACTTTAATTGCTATTAAAATTATTTTTTGGATCCAAAAAAATTGAAAACATGTTGTTCTCAAACCGTTTCAAATTTAATGATCACTAAGACTATTTCTCTTAACGTCATAAAAATTAAACATAAAACCAAGGCTATTAAGAATCTGAAAGTCTTTTACTAAAAGTTTACTTAGGCATAAACCAACGATATCTCTACGACAATCTGTATGTTTTGCTGAGTGACATTCGAAGTAGTTCATGGTATACAAATCGAAGCTTTTAGCTTCCGTTAGATCTGACCAACATTGTTTTCTAGGCACTTTGGAAATTCAGTCGTAGGTATCATAAGTGTGTTATATAGCTGTAATACCTTCTAATTATATTTGGGCTCTCGCACAAGCTTCCTGTGAGATGGAAAGTTTGGTTCTTCCAAAATCAATAGAACCATTGCGATGGTGCTTCAGATTTGGGTTTTACACCAAGTGTTTACCGTTCTCCTACAACTCATCCAAAAACTCTGTTCAAACAATGTGTGGCAAACTGTATGTTAATGCGCGCGTCAAGTATGCTGTCATAGTTTATTTTCACTTCTTCAGATATGCATTCCTTACTTTTACACTTATGTTTAACATAGCATTTGGAAAGGAAACGCATTATGCGGACATCATTATTGCAAACTTTCTATTTTGCATTATAGTTATATCATTTGGAATACATTTGACGTTTTTAACTACACAAAGATTGCCTGAATTTGTCATTAATGAACTTTTAATAAGGATCAGCGCTAGAGGTACGTCTTCTAGTACTGCTAAATAGTTACTAATTGGCAATATTATACTATATTTTGTTTAACATAAACTAATACTTTACTTTATACCTACGGCCCGTAGTCCGGGGTGTTAAGACCCTTGGGCTAACTTGGGTAGGTCCCGAGATCAAATCTCGGCACCAGCACAGAAAAAACTAGTGGTGTCGTAGTGGTGAGCGGAAGGCTTTAAAATTGCGGTTGTAGAGAATGAACAAGAGTCGGTAAGCGTAAGGTGGTACTCAAGCCTCTCCTTAAGCAAGAGGCTCCTCGGTGGTCAACCCCACGTTCAACTTACTCCTCCACTCACTAGAACGCGCAAAGATTGACCAGGCCTGTAGGCAAATGTCAAAGAGCATCAACAAATGTTTTTTTTTACTTTATATAGCAACATTGAATACAGTACGGAAAGTGGTCGTCAACAGAAGAATTGGGATTTACTTGTTCCGATACTTATTCTATGCAATTGTACTAGCCTTAGTATTTGCTTGTCCTGGCGCCGTTATTGCGGTCCACTATGACGCTCCAGCGTTCAAATATATAAAGGTTGGTCCCGCCTATTTTTATTATCTGTACACTATATACTATATAGTTGGGTTTGTATTCGATGCAACTCTGGTTCTTACCATTGTATTTATAATTATTTTGCATGTTAACACAACACTACTATGGATTAAGGAATGCGGCCACATTAGGTAAATTACCTTTTACATTGTGTAATTTATACTGGTTAGTTCCTGGAGGTGATAAATTTTGTTGGTACTTCATATTTAAGTGTCTAATAAGTGCTCAAGTGGCACAGCGTTACCATTTCATTATAATCTTTTTTCAAATCTCAAACATCAAATAAACAAAAACAATTTTTAGTTGAAACGAGAATTGTTTGTGAATATTGTTAACGTTCAACAACACTTTTTAGCTTCTTGTCCCGTTGTGTGCAAACAGCACCTTGTTTCCTCATTTTATAGCCAAAAAATACTAATTTTGTTGTATTTCTAGCCAACGAAAACCCATCAAACAATCTACGGTGATGAAACTTTTTGCATTTTATCGTGCAACACAAGTTCATCATGGCCAATTTGTGAGTTTGATTGGTCCATGCCTACCCGTAATGATCCTCATGGCTGAATGGATAGTCATAATATTTTTATTTTCAACAATATATCTCTATTCAAAACTCAATTTGCTCCTAATAGTTGCTATCTCATCTATTGGCATCTACGCATTGATTGTACTCTGCGTTGGAATGAAAATCGCTGGAAATGTTTATGTGAAAACTTTTGATTTAACAAGAAGCCTTAGGTTCTTAACAAGGAATGCTCTACAAAGAAAAAAGTTCATATCCACCGTTCCACTAGACGTTAAGGTTGGCAACGTATTCAGTATTCGAAATCTTACTTTCCCGCACATTCTAAATGACGTGATAATCTACAATGTTATAAATCTAATAGTTATCATTCGAAGAGGTTAAAAACGCACTCCTAAACAGTTATGGCCATTTCTCAAATGTTTTCAACTCCAAAAGCTTTGAGTAACGTTCAAAAATATAACACATCTAAATAAATTTAAATACTTTACTCTTAGATTTTTGCAAGATTGTTCTCCCTTTCTATTAGAATATTAAAAATCTTAGTAAAAACTATAAATGTATTTCTCATTTAAGACCTGAAACGACTAGGCAAAAGTGTTGATTTGTTATATCTACAAAATTAGTGCTATTGATAAATGTCATACAATAATATTACAATTCTGTAAAACCTGTTGTCAGACTCAGATTAATAAAGCGTTACAATAGAAAGGATAATAAAGAGAATTCCGATTACAGCTAAAGCTGACGTTGGGCAAACGGCATATTGAAGTGCTGAATTGGCATCATCGCTTTATACAAGAACTAAAATAGTCATACATTAAGCCTAGTTTTGCTATTACTCTGCTAGTTACTGCTAATTAAAAAAATGCGGCTAACGTTCAGCAAACTTGATTTTATAAATTATTCCAAGATTGCCTTATTTCTTGGAGTTCAAGTTGTGGCGTCGTTGCTTTAAGCGATGAGTAGAAGCGCCACGGTGCGACGCTCCTACTCATCATAATGCCAGCACAATTGGCAACTCAATTGCCAAATCCTTCCCCAACTCGCCCCTGACATAGTGGACAGAGACCACGAGGAGTCCTCCCCTCATGTCCAGAACCCCATGTCCACATCTTCAGTGGACAAGTTCCGGCGCTTGGTTCCAGGACGGCAACTCGACAGCATCTTCCAGGATCACTCCAGGACAAACCGCGAGTTCTCCATCAACCAAGTCA
>VYYI01003276.1:0-12589 GCA_021029175.1 Bilobella aurantiaca
TACTTCCTTGGACTTCAAAATTAGGCTCGGGCTCTGGGCTCGGGCTACCTTGTTACACTCAGATTCAAGTTCTTCACGATCACAGAAACACGACCACTTCCTAAATTTTTTTTAGTCACACATGTTGTATTCAGATTTAGGGTCAGGGTTCTAATTTTGGGAATTTTCTGCAACCTAATTTTGTATAAATATTTATTTGACTTTCTACCATCTATTAAATGATCATTATAGTGTTTACATTTAAGCACAAAATTTGCTCTAGATTTCCGTAAAAGTTG
The DNA here is from genome assembly GCA_021029175.1 of Bilobella aurantiaca. Classification (NCBI taxonomy): domain Eukaryota; kingdom Metazoa; phylum Arthropoda; class Collembola; order Poduromorpha; family Neanuridae; genus Bilobella; species Bilobella aurantiaca. The sequence continues at coordinate 279 of VYYI01003276.1, forward strand.
CGTGTCTCTAGGATCAGTTTACCACTTTGGTGAAAGTTGCTACCCTATTTTGTCGTGCAGAGAAAACTAAAGTTGAATCCGAAAATCCAATAGTTGCGGCAAGGGAATTTATAATGATGTGAAACTTTTTGAAAATGATGAGGACACGGGGTATTGGATAACTTCCCTTTTATTGAAAAGCTTCTCGACTCCTGGAGTCACTGGAGACAATTTATAAAAACTTTTCTAAATACCAGCATGGAACTATTAGAAAGAGAAAGTTGGTGAAAAGTTCCGTTTCCATGAAAGGCATTGATTGGTGTTTGCATGGCTCTAATTCCATGATACAGCATGGGGTGAAAGCCTTTTCAATTCGTCAATTAATAGGAGAAATCCACCACGATTTTTTAGCCTTTTGTTAGGTCATTTCCATGGCTTTCTTTTTTGCAGTTCCATTTCAGTGGCAACAGTCCTGTTAAATTAGTTTTCATATCAATGTTTGCGGTTTTATTTGACCTGAAATTAGGCCTTGAATAGAAGGCTTTGAACCTCCATTGTGCAGATTATAATAACAAGGTTCGATATTCTTTGTCCTTTACAAATTCCCCTAGTTTCAGTAATCCTTTATTCCGACCGCGCAGGTTTTGGGGCTTTAAAAATGTTTTCAATGGAAGTGATCCCGACAAGCGGAGGAGAGATTACTTATTTTGAATCCAAGATTTTTATTTTACCCTTTTCAGCATTTTCAGCATCCTAACACTATTTTTAATCAAATAAATATTAACGCTCTTCCTCGCGCCTCTCTGGGTGTCAAAATCCGGTTGAAAGGATTTAGTCCAAGATTACTGTGGCACGGCGTGAGCTGGAAGCGTAAAATATTCCTACTGGAGTCTGACTTTTTTTGAAAAAGGAATTGACAGTGTTTGCAAGTACTTTTTGAGGAGGCTTGTGCCACATGTATAATCGAATTCCGGGGACAATAAACAAACAGCGCACTTTCTCCTAAATTTTCTATGACCACTTTCTCTTTAAATGAGATCCAAATCACTTGGATTTATTCATGGACCTGCCTCTATGCTCTGACATTTTCCGTTTTAGCATTTTCCAGTGAAAGCAGAGGCGTAAAAGGATGAAGAAAAGGACGAAAACTTATTTAATTTTGGTCCTGGAAAGGATAAAATACTCAAAGTAGGCGGGCAGTATTTTCGAAAAAGCTTTCCTTTCACCCACTTCAGAATTTCGGACTTTGTAAACTTTCCATTTTAATTTGTAAGAGCTTTCCGCGCGGGAGTATGAAAGTGAAGTGAGATGAATGGAAGCTTTCTCCACGGTGCTTTCTCCGCGATGTTTCTAAAGATTCTCGGTGTGTTTCTATAGAGAAAGTGGACTCCTACAAGACGGGAAAGAAACGTTTGGAGAGACGGACTCTTGTATTGAAGGACGTAAAAATGATTTATAAAAAAAAATCTTGAAAGTTGATTTTTTTTGAGGTTAAGGGCTGGGCCAGCGGTGACCAACAAATCGACATCCAGGATTCATCGCTGATCCTGAACTTCTGCAGCGTCCAAATCAGTCTTGGCTTGCTGGAGTGGCAGGGACGTAGGGATGGATCGTAAAAGTTTACAGGGCCTCTCACCCTGAGACGCATAACGGTCTGGAACCATTGAATAATGTATTGGCCTGGTAATGTAATGTCAGGATGCAAACCATATGGAACAACTTCATCCCACACCGCGGCGGTGTGGTTCGAGAAAATATCCAATTGAGGTTACATTTGGGGGGTCCACAACTTTCCAGCAGGGATTTAGGATGCTTGCTCCTGTAATGTTTATTTTTAGCTGATTTATTCTGCTTTCAGTGTCATTCAAGCTTGAAATTGATTCAACAATACATGTTGCAAGTTTTAATGTAAACTAGAACAATGCAAAAACAATATATTTTATTGAAAACGGAAATTATATGTAAATTCAATTTTGTGCTTCAATTCTTCCATGAAACTTTGTTCTTGACTTCCTGAAGCGAGCATATTTCTGTAACATTTAAAAAAGGCCTTGTTTTACTTTAATACATTTGCCTACTAGTTTGTGTATAATACAAAATTAGAACGTTAAAAACCTTTGTTAAAGTTGTGTTTGGATTTCCAATTCTATTACTCCTAACATCCGTGTGATTGAGGTTGCATCCCCAGTTCATCCGCCTGTGTCTGCACAAAAGATTAGAATTTGGCAATAATTGCTCACTGCAATTAACAAAAACGATTTAGTTTTTGGGAGTTAGGACCATTAGTGCATTTGAAATACTTCAGCTCCTATCTCCTCAAGCTTGTCAACCCCATTGACTTTCTCCAAATCGTATAGACAGTCATCAGAAGAGGGATTTGGAAGGCTGCCATTTTGTTTTAGCGCAGCGGATCTTGAGGCTTACGCTTAACGCTCGGCTGCTGACAAGGTCTCTTCAAAGCGGAAATGAAACAAGTTCGCCTCACTCTCCATCCCACTTGCATTTGGAAAATGAAAATGAATCCATCCACGACTAAATGTCACCATTTGAACACCTTCCTCATTTCCCCTTCAACTTGACGCTTCCGGAAGGATTCTGAGGGGCTTATCGCAAAGGGCTCCTAAGTACTTAAGTCCCCTTCATTCACACTCCAATCGATAGTAAATCCTGACCCAAAGAAAATTCAAATCCACTTGCGTCACTTCGCTCCTGATTTGGCCCACTTAGCTCTCAAGGTTTCCGTTCTCGCTAATTTCAAAGACACACAGCAAGTTCTTTTGCGTGTCAGCTTTGCTTATTCTCTGAGTAAAAGGGCATCATGAATTGAAAGGAGCTCGAGATTTATTTTGCGGCTGCACGATTACTAAGAAGGAATAAATTATTTTAAACACGGATTTCTTATTCGGAGCGACCGGGGACTTTGAAAAGGGAAATCGAGATATTGGATTGAGCTGGAGTTTGAACGCGTGAGCCGCTCTGGAAATACTGGAAAAACCTGGAAAGCGGCTTTATTTGAATTGAAAGAAATGGAGAGTGGCAGCTAACGGCGAAGGGTAAAGAGCCCTGAGTGAAAGTGACTGTGACAGAAGAGTCAATGCAGACTTTCTCCATTTGTCCCTTATACTACTTCCGTCACTTTTCTAAAAAAAAATACCTGTTCGAAAGTTGGAGAGGCGTAATGGACGCATCGAAATTCAAAGGTCAACTTTTTGAAAATTCTATTTTGGACTAAATGTGATTCATGGAAATCGTTTTCCCTCCGACTTTCACCAAATCTTTTTTTTCTTCAAAATAATAGTTTCCAAAGATTTTATTTAAAGAAAATGTGTGGAACATGGATAATTAAAATTAATTTCCTTTTGCTTCGGCCTCGCTTCACTGACGCATAAAGACTATAAGCAGCTTAACTTGATTAATTTTGTTCCGCGCACGCGCCGTCACCACAATCAGCGTTAATATTTACACATCATTAGTCTTTTCGAATTGTAAGTTATTTCCAGGTACTTGTTAATTCCAGGCAGGATTTATTCTAATCTCTGGAATATGCAGAGAACCTTCCTAAAAATTGTAAAATAGCTTTATATTATGCGGTGGCTGTTGAGCTAGTGTAGTTTTAGTATTTTCCGTTGAGGTGCTTTAGAAGAAACGCTCTGTTACAGGAAAAATTGTCTGGTCGCTGGCCATCAACTACGGTAATCTTCTTGGCTCCTGCTGGAACGCTTCCGACAAAGAATTTTACGTCCATATTTCAGTAGACCAATTTCATTTTATGAAGTTACCGCCACGCGACTCCATTCAATTCTGGAATTTTCCGCAGAAATGAAATTTCCAGAAGCTTTCCTTTTACTGGGCCTCTACCTCAGTACGAGCCTATTTATTTGGCAGAGGAGGGCCCTTAATATGGAATTTTTCTGTAGGAAAAGGGTCCTTTGGTAGTTAGGAAGGATGAAGTGGATATTTGAGTTGCATTATACGACCATGTTAGGCACACATCAGTCTACCCAACCGAAACTTTTTGATATCTCCAGTTGTTCCCATATGATGATTGCCTTTCATTCCTCTAAACCCACTTTCTCCATTCAAATAGCATTATCCATGCCTTACTACCTTCCTTACTCTCCATTTCATACCAGAAAATTCAAAACTTTTTCCCTCGCCCCAAATTCAAACAACTTTCACTTCTCAAGGAGCCTCTGCCTCGAGAGCGTCCGGCACTGGGAGGCTCTCCTGCCTTGACTTTGGGTTTCCTTTTATTCGACTTTCTCTTTTCCTTTGAGCAGCCAAGAAACTCGTCGGTTTTTGAAGAGAACTGCAGAACAATCCCACTTATTTCTTAATTAAACTCTGCCGCCCGACTGTACAGGATTCAAAGGAGGCCTCTGCGATGCCGAGTTCCTAAATGGAAATTTTAATGGGATCAGAATTTCTGCCTTGCCTAAACTGCCATAAAGACCACATGACTCTGACATGAATGAAAATGTAAGAGAGGGGATGAGAGCCAAGGAGAACTTTCTCCGACTCAAGAGGATAATTCTATTTAAGGCGACTTGGAAAATACCAAATAAAGACGAATTCCCACAAGTTTTACATTCTACTGGCCCCTTTTATTCACTTTTTTTTGTCCCTTTTATCAAGTTTCAGGGCCCTTTTGTCCAGATTTTAGGGCAAGGGCCAAGGCTCTCCCTCCAAGGGAAACGGGACTAAAAGACAAAGTGGAGAAAGTCAAATGAAACCCCAAGTCATGCAGTGAAAGTGTCATCAGGCTCTAAAATTAATGAAAAGGCCTTAAAGGGAGGGGGCGGAGCCAAAAAGTCCCTACTTCCCTTCCAAAATTGTCATTTCCATTTTCTTTTATTTAAGTAATGGGACGGTCCTCACAAAACTAATAAGTCTTCCCCTGATTTTCAGATTCGCGATGAATAAGAAAATGAGTGGAAAGATGAAAGCGAGATTAGGCCCTTTTACACAGGGCCTTGGCTCCATGATTTCATAGAAATTTAGAGTTTCCTAACCCTTATTTGTAATAAGGAAAACAAGGCATTCAAGCCTTGAGAGACCCTTAAAGGACAATTTCCATTAAGCTTAAACACTGGTTCGAAACTTAAGGATAATGTACATCATTAAAATTAGCGCTAAAAAACTTGATTTTAGCATCATTTTTTGTATAAATTAACAAATAGAAAACCGCCAAAATTTCTGCAAAGCAAACTGGTGTAAACGCATCGTAAAATTTCGTTTAAAATGATACAAAATTCATGCAAAGCTACTTTGGTTTTTGTAGTGATGCCATATCCATCTTCCAGCCCCCTTGATTCACTGCCTCGTGTCCTTAAGGGCTTTCACTTTTTATAGTCAACTTTGTAGTGGCAAGGAAAATTGTTGAAGCTCTCCTCGGAGTACCCTTGGGATATGTTTATTAAATTGTTGGCCCAGAGATTTTGGGCTTTTATTTTTGCCGGAGAAAGTTTGCGCCGTCCTCGTCCCAGCAGGAAATTGAGACCGACCGCCCTCTCACACTGGATTAAGACCGCCGCGGCGCGGCCTGCTGCCTCCAAATGTGTAGCTCATATAAAATAATTTCAGAAGTTATGGGTTGGCCAAAGCTGTTACAAGGTAAGGCTGACAGGAGAAGTGCTAGGCTTAAAACTGAAGAAAGTTGTGCGCGGCTTAGCGTAACGTGCTGGCTCGAGGAGCGCTAGCGCTCGAACAATGAAGGAAGCGGTGAGTAATGGAGCCGTTACCATTTGAGACGACATTTATTGTGGCCCTTCCCTCCAAGAAAACAATCAGCGTTTCATTTGCATCAAATCTTCCCCTTAACCCCAATCATTAAATTGGATTCGGGATAATGGCCATGAACCCACAGAGGACCGCATTAAGATCAATTAAATACGCATTCTCGAGTGAAACTTCAAAAGGAACCCCGTCCATTTACTGCAAAGAAAGCAACTTGAAAGAGGAATTATCCGGATCATTAGCTCGTGCCTTTGTTATTTTATACGGGAAAACTTTTGAAGTGGTGTTCCAAACTACCGTAACTTTCCTATAAGAGCCAGCGCAGCAATTCTTCAGCCTTTCTTATTTTTGTCTAAAGAAAACTTTGTGCTGCCAATTATAAGCATTCATCATCCTTCAGAATACAAATTTGAAGGGGAAAAGAGATATGTGGAAGTTTTGAGTTCATAATTCGAAAAAAAAGGGGAAGTAAAAAAGAGAAAAGCAATTTTTGTTCGATAAAACTTCAGCTCGAGGGTTGCTGCAACCACAAATTGGAAATTGAGAGACGAGGATTTAAAAAAATTGCACTTTCAAAGTACTTTGCAAACACATAAGACCATATTGCTTAGAAGTAACTTGCAAAATTGGAAAGTACTGCAAATTTCAAGTTTTAAGAAGTTTTGGGGCTCATAAATCACTAGGATTTAGGTTTGGTAGATATGAAACGAAACAGAAAGTAGCAAAAAGTAGCGGCTTACATAAAATTCTGAAGGTAATTTGTTCATGAAGTTTTACATCACGGAAGGGAGTTATTTTGAGACTGCAAGAGGGCGTAGTCTATTGGAAAACCTCCTTTTCAACGTTGTTCTTGGAATCAAGATTTGCAAAAAGAAAGAAAAAACACGAAACCTTAACCCCTTTGACCTTTGGGGTTAAATTAGAATTCTAAAAAAGAAAGTTGGACTTCATTCATTCACCGCAAAGCCTGCACATGTATACACTTTCTCCCTTTCCTATAATACCAAACTGTCAGTTTTCTCTTGAATTAATTTTCATTTAGAAACCCCTTTCATCTTTGGACAGAAAAGGGGTTCAAGATCTTCCCAACCGCAGAAGATTCAGGGAGCGGTGCCCTTTGAGGCCCTTTTCCTGAGCCAAGGTGTTAATGAACTTTTGTAGATTTTGCAAAGTTCAAACAGCTCATTTCTCGGCTTATCCCTCAGAATAACTTTCTCTTTTTCAAAAAGAGACACGTCGTCGGGTTATTGAGATAGTAAATGACGACGAAAAAGTCCCAGGCCAATGCACCAACTTTCTCCAGCCACTTTTCACTGAAACTTTTATAGCTCTTTTATTCCCTCAAAGATCATTTCGTCGCTGCATGGATGCAGTTGTGACGTGAATTTGAGCTAAGTTGATGACATAGTTTTCAGTGGTTCCTAAATGATCATTCCAAACCATTTTCAGTTCCGTTTTTAAATTGGAAAATATAACTTTATTTCCTAATTAGTCAATTAGGTGTTCAGCTAATGAGATTCGAAGGAAGTTTTTTTTTTTATCTTGGAGCAGATTGCCTTAAAATCGAATTACTTGAACCCAGAGGTAAATGAAATTCGGCAATTTTAATGTTTTACTTTCTAAGGGCCCTGCTGTATTTGAGATTGGGTCCTAAATCAAATTAGCTGAAACCAGGTCCGTCCTGCTATAGTTACCCGAATACCGCAACTGAGAAAATGGCCCCTTCGCGTGTCGCTCCAGTTGTTATCCTGGAAAATGTCAGTGACAATTATGGGGGCGGGTGACAGGACGCTGTGCCTCCAGCTGGTGTTGTTCGTAGCTGAAACGCCTCCTGGGGTGACAGAATCAGCGGTGTTTGTAGAAACGTAGAAGAAAAAAAAGAGTAGTGCGCTGTGATTGGTTAAAAATTCTCACTTTATTACATTTTTTTTGTAGTCAACACTATTATAATTCGATAGCCGTGGAAGGGATGAAGCGCAAAATGGCTGATACAGAATCGTGCTTTGATCCCTTGAGTTATACGCTTATAATAATTAATCAAAATCTCAATTAAATGAAACTTAGTTATTAATATTGAAGTACAACTAATTGATTAGGTAAGCAATGAAATGGACAAAATATCTTACCCCGGATGGTTCAATTAGCACGTAGATTGCATTTAAACCAAAAATATTCCAATAGCAATTAAATAACGGAAATAAGAGAAAGTTTGGCTTTGAAAATTGTATTTTATAACTTTCCGTAGCGTCTGTTTCTTTTACAAGAATATTTTGTTTAATTTCCTTGAGATATGATAGAATGGGGAAAGTGTGTGGAGTCGTAATAACAATAATAATACATATTTAGGAATCATTTGCCTAATTTGTAGTGGTGATGTTTACTTAAACGTATTTTTGGCTAACTTAGAGAGCAGTGTCCAAAACATAGGAACGGTTTTTTTTTTTATAAATATAACTCGAATATACCTCTAAATATTCCTGACTATTGACTTTTATTATAACAAACATTTCATTTGGTGATTTAGGGAAAGTTGACATAGAAGAATAGGTTATATGGGAGACCAAGGGAAAATAGAGTAAATATGAAGTTACGGGGGCCATCGATTCTCTATTATATACAAGTTGTACTGTCAGTGTTCAAATAAAACAATTTTTTTTAAATAAGTCCAAGTAAGCACCATTGCAATGGAAGTTTCCATCATATCAACCATTTTATCCCCTCCCGACATCATCAATTCACGTCAATATTTCGAAAGTACTTTCTCCAGCTCCCCAGTGAGAGTGTCTTCAACCTCTCACGGACAATTGGTCATCGCAATTTGATCAACACAATTTGGTCAAACACTTCTTTTTTTCAAATTACTATAACTGTTGCCCTTCGTGCAATTAGCCTTCTACATGTTGATCAGTTGATTATTGGACCGATTATCCCAAAGGGTGCTTTGACTAAACTTTCTCTTTCTCTTCTCTACTCCCATCCAATCAAAATTCCTAGGAAAACGTCAACGGTCTGACAAAGGGTTTCAAATGGCCGCAATACGACGAGACTACACTACGACTACTTATTCAAGTAATAAATAATAGAGTCTATCAAGATTTTGAGAGAACCACTTTCACATGGCGGCGTTTACACATAAATTATTAGCCTTACCTTGGGCACGTATTACACTTACATAAAGTGGGAAAGTGAAGTGTGTGATTAGGGGTAGGTGAGAGCATTTTAGAAAATTAATAATGTGCAAAAGAATCTTGCACAATTTTTTTTTGGGCTGACGAAACACTGTCTCCCCAAATCTAAATTCATATCTGATCGATTTTTCATTTTCTTTTGAAACCTGTCTTTCTTTAATAAATATACAGTGAATACGTTTACTGTTATGGAGTAATATTCCCTAGAGTGTAGAGTTACCACCCACGGTGCGCCTTGGTTCTAAACGGTTTCAGCGTCCTGCCTGTGAATGAAATGTTGTGATTCCTTCTTGGTTGCCTGCTGGGCCTCTCCGCTGATGGGATTAAAGAACAACCAGTGCTTTCTTACTGACTGAGCATCCCCGCTGGAACGCTGTGACGACGACGACCGTTGTCGCCGGAAGTTGGTCGTGAGGAGGAGGATGATAATCGCTGCGTAGAAGACCACCACCACCTACGAACACCGTGAAACAGTCGTTATTAAAACCGTTGAAAGTCAAATGGCAATCAGTGTCGTATTCCGTGCAAGACCTCCCACTGAAAGCGATTTTTTTCCGCAATTTAATGGCTTTTCCATGTTGACACAAATATCATTAGCAGTTTGACTAGGGAGACCTAATAACTTGAAAGCTTTGAATTGCTTTTATATACAAACCATTATGAGTTCTTGATGATTCAGCCACGCTCTGTTCAAACAATATTGAAAAAGATAAAATAAATTATTTCTCAACTAGGTTTGTTAAAGAATGGAGCTCAGAAAAATGGAGGGAAAAATTATGGAGAAAGTCTTGAAATTATAAACACTTTCTTTCCAAATACCACTTATGCCAAAACTCCCAATTTTCTTGTCTATTATTACACTTGTTATATCTATATTATGTATTATTATTTTATCTATATAAAAACCGGCTTTAAAATTTTAAGTGCTGAAACCTATAGTTTAACGTAAATGGGAAACAAGGTGAAAAAGAAAGTTTCCACGGAGAAAGTAATACTAAATTCAAAATAATCATGTTAGTCCTAGTATTTTTTCGTGCATTGTGCCTTCTTTTTAGAAGGCAATGTTTCACGGAGTCTCGAAGTAAGTAATTCCGCTTTAATCCGATCAGGATAGCTACTAGCTTTCACTTTTATGTCTTTCTTTGACTTTTTCTGTACTGGGCAGAGGAATCCGATAACAAAGTAATTTCACTGTGCACTTTTTAAAGATGCGAGGGTTTATTGAGTTTAAGTAAATTCACTTTATTCAATTTTCTTGAAACTCGGAAGGCAAAGAGATTATTGTTACTTTCAGGGAGAAAGCTTTCGCTTTTGAAAGTGGCTTAGGCTGGAAGTGATGGGAGTCTTTGAAACGTTCTTTAGCAGAAGAAGGTTAAGTAAGAAGCCGCTGCAATGGAGCTTCGAAAGGAGAAAAGCCACTTTACTTTCATTCTGTGGCAATGAGATTTCTCCCTTCCTAAACCTTGATTTGCTAGAAATCAAATTGGAATTTAACTCTATTTTTAGAGCCCTTTCCGCCGTTCTTCCCAAAATGAAGATGAAAGGGAAAGGGGTAACCACGAAGGACGAAAATTGTAGCGGAGAAAGCAAAAGCGCCTCTCTAACCCGATTGCCATTTTCTAGAAATAACGACGACGAGGGAAAATTTGATCAAATAGAGCTTTTACATTACTACCTCAATGAAGCGCTACCTCATCAACTCCCGCTTCCGCAGACTTTCTGTTTACTGTTGACTTTACCCATTGCTAGGCAAAACAGAAGAGAACTTTCTTCTCGCGCCACTTTCACCTAAAATGTATTGAACCCAGAAGCAAAAAGCTTTTTTAAATGAAATGCTACGTATGTAACCTGGCTCGAAATTTTGCTGACGCAGTCGGAGAAAGCGCTTTCTCAAGAAACGCGGGAAGTGTTTACTTAGACAGTTGACTCTAGTTTGTTATAGTTCTTTATGCAAAAACAAATAAAGCTCCTTTCTTCTTGCGCTACATAGAAATGCCTTCAATTCGTTTTTGTTTTTCAATCTTCAAAGGTTCAAGGATGCAGGGGAAGGGAAATTGAAGTGGAAGTTTTCCCCGGGGGCTTTCTCCTCACCTTTGCATGTTGGGAGGAAGGTAATTAGGGAATTTAGTTCCCATCAGGATTAATGAAAGCTTTCGCAAATCCCCCAAATGAAGAAGCGGGGCGCGCTGGGACGGCGAAGTTCACTCGACGAGTGTGTCTATTATCGTAAATTTTAAATTAGGGGCTCGAAAGAATATATGCATGAAATGAATTAGAAAAGAAGGCATTAGGTCCCCCTTTGTACAAAAACTTTTCGTGTTGAGGCCCTGCACTTTCTCCAATAAATGACCTTTCACTTTCTGTTTCTCACTTTCTCCGAAACACTAACTGCCCACACCTGCCTCACCTCAGTTATTCTCAATTTTTTTTTTCGTTAAAATTGGATGGAGACTTTGGACCCTCTGTTTTACCAAGCGTTTCACAGCAAAAGAAGTTAGTTATAAACTGCTTTTGTCTACCTTTATTATTTTAGTTATTGGCCAAAAAGCTGACTTTTTACGATTGGAAGCGCGGGGAAAGTCAATTTTCCACTTTCACTTGAATAAAAAATGCTCTGTACTTTCCAATCGCTCTCAGGAGGTCAGCTTGGAAATCTGGAGCCTACATCTCAATTTCGGGAGAGCTTAGCCTAGAAAGAAAGTAAGTTTAGACTCCGAGATACGATTCTCGGGTCAATGAAAACTGTGTACAGAGAAACTAATCCTAGCCCAAATGACACCGAGATAAGTGCATTCCGTCATTGAAGGACGAATGAGCATGGTTTCGAAATTACAAAGACGACTAGAACTTTGTGGAGAAAGTTGGCTTTCCCTTTGAGACAATCTAAAAGTCTCGGGAATCAAAAGCCATCCATTTCCTTCGGGCTTCGGATTTTTTTTTGGTCTGATACCGTTTTAAGGACCACTTTGGTCTGAAATGGTAAAATTTCAAGCTCTTGTCATTCTAAAGGTTCCATTAGTGGCTGCCAACCCTCGAGCGATGCATACAGATTGCGTTGCTAGGCAATTCGGCTCGCCCACACTAAATCTCTGTCCTTGAAAAATGAATGTAATACTTATTAATAGGAAAAGGGTCACAGGACCCATAAAATTTCAGTAAGTCTCTCTCTCTTTTAGAAATAATACCGTCCTCGCAAAACAGGACTTGACTCAAAATTTTGGAGGAATTCATAGTACGAGTTTCAGAATGGAAAATGTTATTTTGCGTAAAAGAGCATTTAGTTTGAAACACATAATTATGTAATTTGTAGCACGCAAGGCCGGTAAACAATGCTTCTAATAAGGTCCTCCAACTCCAGCCAAATCAATGCAAAAAAATTAGGCGAAGATTTGGGACGTTACTTTGGGG